>JAUZST010004861.1:0-41747 GCA_034779995.1 Parotocinclus haroldoi
CTGCACTTAAACAAAATCAAGAAAGTGGTGGGCGTGGTCACCTCCCGCTGGTTTTGCTCTTGTCAACACAACTTTTCAGACTTCCTGACCTTTGATAAAAGCATAAATTCTCCTGTAATCCTCCCATATCTCACTGACCCACTTTGCATCCGCTAGGTGGCGTTTTGTGGCTTATTTTTTCTTATTCGCTCTCACGTTCTTTGATCCGATTAAACGAAATTTTGGTCCAAACAAGCGAATAAAATTCCATGTATATAATAGGATTTGTTTCGGTACTTTAGGATTCGGTTCGAATAAGCGGTTGGTCCCATTAACCAGTGGTCCAATTAAGCGGATTCGACTGTATTTATTTACTGAATTTACAGTAAATGCGCTATATGTATTGTTATCAGGATACGAAATGGGCAAAAACAATAATAATCATTTCAGCCAAATTCAACAGGCAGAAGAAAACGCACATCATAAAAAACTAGATCATAATAATGACGTAAGCAGAAATGATAAGGGTGAGGGGCGTATGACTTTACCCCAAGTCTATGCTGAAGCAAAACGTTGGCGCCTGCCAGATGCCTCCTAACTCCAGTTCATGACCAAAAACATAACCCAATCATAGGAGTGATGGCAGGAGCTCAGTAACAACATACAGCATACAACATATAAAGGGAAACATACAGAGCTGTTAACCTTTCCAATTAATATTCTGTCTGCTACTGTTGGAAAGGGAAACATCACAGAAAAAAACTTACACTTGAAACTGCCCAAAAGTGTACTGGCTCCCCATTTATTGTACAATCTACCCAATCATATTCTTGTACCCTAGTGTCATAGATGAGGTATTTCTGGCCTAAACACGCATCAAAATGAGTAATCCATCCATCCCACCGTCTTATGAGTGCTGACTTGTCCAAAAGCCTGTCTGTCACTAAGAAGTCAGAATTACTTACCTGTATTCACTGGAAGTCTCTTCATTTACGCCCTGAGACTCCAGATTTGCCCGTTTTTCCTCCTCGTTCACTGTAAAGCAGACATCGAGAGGAGCCAATGAAAATGACTTTTATGAAAAATTCACCTTGATATTATTTCACAGAGGCGTCGTTGACGTTGTTCTTTGATTTATATTCATACAGCTCCATTGAATGTGGAGCCAGTGGGTTAAAAGCAATGCACGAGTTTTGAGGCATGGGATGAAGAGTTCCAGAGGGGATTGGGGCTTTCTGTTTAGAGTTTCAGAGTGTTTCAAGGACACTGACTGCTGTGAAGAGGTGTAGGAACCTCAAAGTGAGGAAAAAACCTGGAAAATATCTGGCAAAACGAGCAGGAGTAAAGTGTGCACGCGCGCACACACACACACACACACACACTTGGCTCAGTATGTGCTTCAACTTTTGATTAGCTTTAGTTGCTGGAAGTTGGTGCTCCAAATGCTAATCTCTACTAATCTGATTAGGAGGTCAGTTATTTAAGAAAACGTATACAATGTGTTCCAACAACACATTCTTTCAGTTCTGGCCAGATCCTCACAATGTGGGGATATAATTGTGTGCAAGCGAATGGCAACAGGGTTCCTGTAGCTTTTGTTTCTATGGACATGCAGCAATAAGCTCTGCAAAGCCACTGCAATGAATGGAAATGGAAATAATTTGTATTACATTTCTCAGTAAATCTACTTAGCTACTCCATTTGTCTAGTTGTGCAGACTAATGTTGTGCTGTATGGTTTGATAAACACAGCGAATCGACAAAGAAAAGTGTAGTTATTAATACATTACTGGCAATAAAGCCCATTAATGCATGAGCTTTATTGTTGATATATTTCAATCATTACTTTTGTTTTTCAAATTAACAGTTATTCAATATTTAATATTAAATATTCAAAACTTGAATATTGTCTATTGTATATTTGTTCTTTGAGGTAAATGGGATCTGCAGGACATCTGGGAAGCTTGGGGTTTTTTTTATCAGTTGTTTTGTTGTACTAAAATATCCAAAGTAAAGATTAAACAATGTTTGCCATTATATTCTAAATTACCCTGACTAGTGACACCACAGATGGGTTGACATTGCTGAAGAAGCAAAGAGCAAACTTTACCGGAAACAAACCTAAACACGCATTTCAACACCAAACTTACATTTCAGCGTTTCGACTTTATTTCCGAAATACTATGACTTTATTCTCGAAATAGTCCTGAGTATTATTTTCTCTAAACGGCCCTAAACACTGCTGTAATATACGCTACCACCATGGAGAAATGTATTTGTCATCTTTGTTACTAAACGTTGCATTATTTCTTCGCATAAAGGTAAACCCTAAAGCTAGATGTACTTTAAAGTTGAACCTCATGACAGCAATTTTCGACTGGAGACGAAATTATTTCAGCTGTCACAATGAAAATGATCAAATAAACTGCGACTGGAGAAGTTTCCCCATTTTAGGTAGAGTATTCAAATGTCTTCCAGCTATTTCCTTTGAGCTTATGTCAATTCTGAACCTCTGCATTTACAACCCTAAAATGTGATTAAAAAAATAAAAGCTTCTTAAGAAACCCAGGATGAGTTTCATGAAAAAAGTCACAGTGGGGTAGCACAAGAAAAACCAGACATGATGAAATATTCAGCATTTTGTGTCAACAGCGCCAGCAAGCTGTCAAGCGACCGGGGCATTTGTGCGTGCGCGTGTGCGTGCGCACGTGTATGTGTGTGTGTGTGTGTGTGTGTGTATGAGTACAATTAAAAAGAATAACAGAAAGGCAGGAAAAGCCTGAGGCAGGCAGTGTGGGTGAAGACAAGAACAAAGCCAAGTTATCTCTTTTTTGACTAGCACTCCTGGGTGGAGCTCCGGTGCAATCAAGCCTACTATACCTGCATATTTTCCGCCTTTGTTCTTTTTCACGAAGCAGGCAATCATAACTGCCAGCGTGCACAGGGCCACAGCGCACATGATTCCCACTAGCCAGCTCGCAGATGAAATGCTTCCATGCACACCTGCTGCACCTGCAAGTACGTAAATCCGTCAGATTTTGACCCAAGAGCTTTGAAGTGCTTTGACAAACTTAATGATAAAAGCAATTTGTGGCTCCTTCCTGCACAGCTCTGGTGTAAGTCGTTCAAAAGGTTTCGATCTTTTCAATAAGATGGAAGAACCTCTTAATGACTCCCTCTGAGAACGCACTAAACCCTGCAGTACTTCCCTATCACCAGCTAGAATTTGGGTTCATGTTGCCAACCCTGACCTGGCCATGCAGGTTATTTCCCCTAGAGCATGTAGAGAACTGACCTCGACTCAATTGCACAGAGAATTACATTAAATGCAGTGAGGGCCAAAAGTCTGAGACCACTAGTGAAAATGCTCCTATTTTGCAATTTTCTAAAAATCGACCTTCTTTTAGGTGAAGGCGAGTCTCACTGCCATTTCTGCCACGCTACCCTTACAATAAAGCACATATTAATAAATTGCCTCCATTTCAGCGATGTTAGAAAGCACTAATACAAAGAAACCAACATAAAAGATCTGCTTAGACGTACCACTCCCAAGAAAATACTGGACTTCCTAGAACGACTTGAGTTAAAATGTAACCGCTGTAATTCTATGATGTACTACATAAATACTTCTGTTTATAACCTGTTTAATGATGGAATGGCAATAAACAAACTTTCTAACAACCTATACAATGTTTATCACTTTAAGTCTTATATATTTTGTGTACAATCTGATAATCCCAGCATGATTTAACAATATCAAATAAAGCATCATGTGATGTTACTGAACGCCTGGCTTCCCATGTCTTCAAGTGCCCCTATTAGGTTTTAATAAGGTTCAAGTCAAATGACTGTTAAAGATAGTCCATCACAGGCAGCACTTGTTCTTGTGTTTGTTTTGCACCAGTATCCTGCCCCAATAGGAATCCTTCTCCAAAAAGACTGCATCAGTGGTGGTCTCAGACTTTTGGCCATCTTTTGGTTATTTACATGTTCACTTTTTTGGATTTGTTCACAACGTACAAGAATATATATTGTGGATATGGGATGGTTATGGTTATGGGATGATTCATTTTTTCCAAGGTTTGCTCATTTATTGCTCATGGTGCCACATTCCTATTTACTAATTTCCTATACTAGAATTAACTGGGAACAAACAATGGGCATGTGGCACAAATTCAGTCAGGTCCATCAGTCCATTACAAAGTTCCATAACAGCACCATCTGAACTTCATGTTGCAAGTGTAGCCTGGGTTTAAACCCAGGACCTCAGAAGCAGCTGTTTCCAGCAGCTGGTTCTTACCTCTAAGCCACAGGAGCTGCACTACACAGGGTGCCAATGATTACAAAAATTAAAATTAAAAATCACTTAGCGCCATGAGCATGTGTGTACTTTTGGCAACTTGTCATGCTGGAGAATAACTGGGAAGAGGAAAACCCTGGACGGGTGCCTTACGTAATCAGTGGAGAGTCATTTTGGGAAATGTACCTTGAATAATTTACAACCCAAATTATAAAAAGTTGGGACCACATGGACAATACAGATGTAACACTTTTTTTTTTTTTTTTTTTACAAATTTAACCTAAACTTTAATTCAATTGCAGACAGTATGAACCTGAGATATGTCATGTTTTATCTGACCAGCTTCATATGATTTGTTAATAAACATCCATTCCTTCACAGCAGGTCTGCAAAAAGTTGAAAACACTTTGTAATGTTGCACCACAGTACCTAAGACACTTTAGCACTAAGGATACTAATCAATTAAGTGTTTCAGGCCATATTTTGTACCATTCTGGTGTGTAACAGCACGGGGTCGTCGTTATCGAAATGTTCGTTACAAAATACTCCACGCAATTTCTACTAGGAAAAACAGGACAGTCCAGTACACGTACCCTTTTCTTCTGCATCTTCAGTAATGTGTGCAGCATGTGGTTTTGCATCATCTTGGAAGGCGGCAGATATTGTTCTAGGATCTCAATGTACTTATCTGCATTAATGCTGCCACCACAGAAGTGTACATGACATTTACTAAAGGCAATGACACAATCCAATACTATGCCAAACGCTGGCATTTGGACCACAATACACATTTCCACTGTGAGATGATCCATCCGAGATGCCTCCAAGGAAAAAAGAGGTCGATGCCGCTTCTGGATATGGTTAACAATGCTTCGTTTTGCACAATGAAATTTTGAGTGGCATTTGTAAATTTAACCATGTATTTAAGTGCTTGCCAAAGTAATCCCTTGCCAATGTGGTTCTATCAGCTATTGTTAAATGATGGTTCTTGATGCCATCCCAAAGGTCTTCAGTTTAAGTTTGTGCCCTTGCCCTATGCGCATTGAAATTCTTCATCATTCATCATATTGTTATTACGCACTGTAGCTGTAGAAATATGCAAAGAAAAATATTGTTTTTAAACGTTTCAATAATCATCTCACGACAGTTCACAAACTGGAGATTCTCTGCCCAGTGTAAGTGTAAAGCACACTGTTTCTTTTTTTCCATACTGTCCCAACTTTCTGATTTGGGTTTGTACTTTTCAAACTTTTTGATGCAAGTCCAGATTTGCGAGAGTTGGGCTTATCTAAGTAGGGAACTGCCTGTGTGTTTCTCTCTATGAAGACCACTGGAGAATGTCCAAAGTCTTGTCAGAACTGGATGCACTCCTGACAGGTCCTTCCATGCGTTCAGTCAGACCATTGAAACTGATTCAGAATGCAGCTTTTCAATCTAGCCAAGTTTTCCCATGTCACTGCACTACTGCTGCGGGTCCTTCACTGATGCCTCGTAGCTGCTGCATAAAATTTAAAACACTGAAGTTTGCCTAAAATGCTAAAGTATACAACCGTGGTGATCAGAAATCTCATGATGAGTTACAATGACAGAAAAGCACATCAGGTTCAGTACAGTACAGGAGCCTGAGGCTAAAATCGCCATAAGATTCAATAATTCTGAACAGACGAAGATTGATAAAACATTTCTTTTTGGGTGGTAGTGCTAAAAATGCATAAACCCAACCTGGCTTCAATGAACAGTTCAACAGGTGTACTGAGGACACACTAATAAAAACATTGTTTTTTATTTGATAGCCTCAGTGTTGTTGCTTTCCCTGTACATCCATTTCCCAGTGGTTCGAACTAAGGCCCTACCCAATTCACAGCCATGAAAATCGTGTCAGGTAACGTGAAATGAGCCCAACATTCTGCTACCAAACATTCAACATACCAAACGAAACAGGATCTGTGCTCAGTGACTGAACATTTTTCATTTACGTAGTATTCAAGTACTACCTTCCGGTAATTGGTTCATTTGCATTATATGGCGGGCATAGCAAGCAGGAGGCTGTCTCCCAAATTAGGCAGCCCTTCCATCAGTCCCCTGTCGCTCGCACAATGTCTTTTGCTTGAAAATCGAGGTAATCCACCTTTACTTCACTTATATTGACTGGAAGAACTTGCATCTGGTGGCAGCTGTGGCATAACAGCAGCGCAAAAGACTTTAGGGGCATTAATGACAGAGAATGCGTGTCCTGGTAGGGGTGCTCAGTTTGGCATAACACCACCACATTCAGACGTTAAAGCAGGCTATGGCGTGTATTGAAGCTTTCTTATTTATTTAATGACTGCCATCAAATGCAGTCGCGTATGTTGGAAAATCCATGAAATCTATCATTTTTAACAAACGATGTCTGTGAAATATAATTTAGTAGGGTCCTAGTTAAAGCTATAATATTGTTAATTATGCTGAGTGGTTACCATTGCCATGGGATGTGCTTGCCAAATGTTGGAAGAGGGGTGGTATGAACTCGACTCTTTCCTAGACCTTATAAATCAGCATCAATTAAATATCGAAGTGTTCAGTCCAATTTTGGTAAACAACTTTAATATTACCCAAGCTTAGATCTTACTGCTGTTATAATTCTATTATAGTATCACTGCTTTTTCGTTAGAGTATCTCTTACATAGATACCGTATCTCTTTACTGCAAGACACACACTATACATTTCAAGGGATGATAGATTCTTAACAGTGACTTGTTTTTCATTATGTTGTGTGCTAGATCTAAAAAAACATTTATAAGAATGATTCATTTAGTGACATGCTTCCACTGTCTGCTCTGCATTACAAATAGTGTATTGGATTTGTCTCTAGAATAAATCCAGGAATTTCCTTCCACTGTAAATATGTCAGGCTGCCTGAGTGTCTAAATGGATTTTTAAAAAGGACCTAAAATGGTAACCCTTTATCTGTTGCATTGTCAGTGAATATATTAAGTAGTAGAAGGCATGCAGAGTGGCATTTATGCTCATCACAAAAGACATGTCAAGGTCATCCTAAACTCACGCCAACCCGGTATGTGTAATACATGACATTTGGTCGCCAAGATGTTGTGACCTTTACCAACCAAGCTTCACCCAGGGCAAACAGGGCAAAATCACACCACACACTCTGTTCAGGAAAAATATGTTCTCTTGATTAGGTCGGTTATGATTATGTCCTGGTACAGGGTTTTATAGGATACATACGTGCTACTGTAGCTGTGTTTCCCTCCTCGCTGATAGCTGGTCCACAGCCCACTTGAGTACAAGCACTCATGTTAAACTTGTACTGGCTGTCTGTGTCCAGATCATGCAGAAGCCAGTGTGTCGTGTCTGGTCCACTGATGTTCACTGTGTATGGTTCACCCGTATCCAGAGTTCCATTGACTAAAACAGGAAACTTCATCAAAATTTAGCCAAACCTCACATGATCTTCAGACCAATCAAGAATTTGTAGCTGGACACATTTAATCATGGTTTCCAACCACAAATCACAGCATGCTCCTGGTCGTAAAGCACTTCTGGTCTGAAAGTGCTTAAAGTGTCTTAAAGCAGTTTTGTAAGTCACTCTGGAAAATGGTGTCTGCTAAATACTGTAAATGTAAATGTCTTTCAAAATGTTCACATACTTATCTGGTACTGTAGCCTGTAGCCTGTGAGAATTCCATTGGCCTCAAGAGGTGGAGCCCACACCAGTGTGATGGAGTTTTCCTGAGGGTTTGTGGCTCTTAGTATAGGAGGGCTCTCGGGAACTGCACACAGTTGACACCAAAATGTCATATAATGTTTTTGAAGGAGAGTGCAGAAAGGTGTGAAGGACTGTGGTGGCCCAGTGGTTACGGTACTGGACTGTGGACCAGTTGGGTCCCTGAGCAAGGCCCTTAACCCACAATTGCTTGGAGACGCCCTGGATAATGGCGTCTGCTAAATGACATAAATGTAAATGATAAGCTGGTTCGTCTTAATAAAGAGAGACAAAAGTTCTCGGCCAGCTTGAGCTACATGCGTTGCTCACAAAATTAGAGGACACTTAAAAAAGAAATATTGCCTACTGAAATGTTGTGAGCGGTGTATATAGGTAGGAAATATGATTCTCTCTTTAATCAGCTCTATAAAATGGTCTACCACTGCTTGGATGCTCAAAGTGACTCAAAGAGAGAATTATTGCTGATGATGTCACCTTACAAGATCCTAGAAGAGAAAGGATTTTCCTTGTTTATTTTCTCTGAACACACTTGTTCATGAATGCCATTATCCAAGAGGCACACCTCGTTTTTGTTGTATACTGGTCAGAGATTTTAATGTTTATTAGCCTTACTGATTGTAGAAACGTTACATTATTGGACTCATTATAGTTACGTTATATCTGGACTGGTCTTCCATCTTTCTTATTTACAAAGACTAATCATTTAATTTTATTTCCCCTAATTGTTCTCATAGAACCCTCTCTATAATATGAATAAAAATGTAAAAATCGTACAGGAATGTGCCATTATGTAGACCGCATTACGTTCTGTGAAACAGTCTGTCGATTAAAATGGTTGTAGACTGGACACTGTAATAGTCACACAGTCATTTTTGCTACTATAAGGGTTTTAGCACAGCAAAAGTGAGTGACACTGAGACAGAGACAGCACTGAAAAAATGAGATAAAACATGAGACACCATCTACACAGCAACCAAAATCTGGTTACACATACAATTTCCTTCAGGAAATACACAGCATTGTGTTTCTTCCATTGCAAGCACATATCAACAAATCGCACACACTGTAGAAATAAAATATAACATGAACAATGGAATGGAAACATATCTCACTGGCAGCACACAATCGAGAGGGAATGAGTCCACTTGAAGGAACACTTATTTCCAGAACAGGGAATACAGTACCAGCTTTTTCACACTTTACACCTTTAGGTAGTGTAAATCCAGTGCCTAAAGTAGTTCCTATTTGTGCTTCTAGTTAATGCAAAGTAAAGTAAATCAATATTTAGATTCATTGTAAGACATTTATTGTCTTATATGTTTACCCGGGTTATGAAAGAGCCATTGCCTAAACGGGGTGCAAGGCAGGAACAACCCTAGACAGAGCACCAATCTATTGTTTGGCACATACACTCACACACTAATACACTGAGGGCAGTTTGGAAACACCAATTAACCTAAAACAGGTCTTTAAACTGGGGGAGGAAACCTGAGTACCCGAAGCCAAGGGTCAGGATCAAACTGGGGATCACGAAGCTGTAAAGTGGCAGTGCTAATATTATTATTATTATTATTATTATTATTATTATTATTACTATTATTATTTATGACATAAATACCTACACTTACACATAACATACACTTGCTAAACCTATTTTTACTTTGACCAGCTGTTTGGGGTTCAACTTCTGGAGTTAAGAGAAATTGGTTTTCCAATCAGAGCTTGTTCTAATTGCTAAGACCTCAGTCTTTAAAGCGAATGCACCTTGATCGGATTGTCGTTAAACGACACAAACCTATACTTAAGATGAAGTGCATAAACGATTGAGCTAAACTGTGGCATTTTGTCATGACAAACGGGACAAAGCAGCACAGAGAACCTTGAGGGAAACTTTATTTTATATCCAAGTCATGCAGATGTAGTGCTCACCTCCCTGTGGTGTTGTAAAGGTGATAGGGCTGCTGCTGGGGCCATTGCCTTTGGTGTTGAAGACATTGACGGTGAGTTGGTACTCAGAGAAAGGTTTCAGTATGGGTACCATTGCGTGACTCTGATTCCCTGGGACAGTGAGGAACTGTTTGTGAGCAGGCACTTCTCGAGAGGTCAACATGTTTCGTGTTCTCCACCAAATCACCTGTAAGAGAATGAATATCTTTGAGCTGATCAGCCACTGAGAGCTTAGAGTTCACATACATTTTCTATTATGTGTCTATTTTCTTGTTTTAGTACTGAGACATCTCTTTAATTCACCAAAAGTCCCTTGCAATGCCCAGTGACTAAAGATTCACAGCTTCAGTTTGCACATACGTAAGCAGTGTTTAAGCACTCGCGTCTCAACACCAGTCTCGGGACCATGAACAAGCAGTTTCGGTCTAGACCTCATTTGAACTCTGTCCTGTTCTTGTCTCGGGGAAGGGTGGACTCTGAAGGATGACTCCAGTAAGTCTGTCTGAGGTAACATTAATATTAATATAAAGTGAACTTGTGTTTGTTGTTATAAAATATCATTAAATACCACAGGTCAGTAATTTTCTTAACAGGCCTAAAGAAGATCTGCACTTAAGTTACTGCTTCAGCAGCGAACAAGTTTTATTCAGAATCTGATGTTAAGACCATGTTAAGATGTTTACGTGCTCACTTTGTATAGTTTAGAATCGTTTTTGTTTGAGGGCAAAATGAAATGCTATTATTATGTAATATTAATAATACAAATGATATTATTGTGTAATTTAAAAAGTGGATAGAATAGACGTAGCTATAATCAGGCTGACTTTATGTGGCCATTCTGTTTGAGAGAAGTTTAGTTTGGCTATTTTTTCATGTATATATTATTTTATGTATATTTTATTAAATATATGATGAAATATATGATTTATTATATATTGTGCATAATACGTGATAATGAATGCAACGTGAATTACAAACTAATTCGATTTTTTCCAGTTATTTCCATTCTTGTATGATGGTCTCAGCCAATCCCAGTCATCATGTTGACTCGGACTTGAATACAATATTATAAGTAAGCTGCTTGATGTTTTATCTATGCAAACTTGTCTCATGCTTTCACGCAAAGGTATGTGAAGTCCATTACAAATTTGTGCTTGCATGAGGACGTCTGATAAAACACGCTCTGTATAATGGTTGGAAATGCAAATGTTATGTAAATGTAGGTAAAATATTACTCGACAGCTCCATCTGCCAGTTTTAGAGTTAGATTTTAAAGTTGCATCATCTCAAAATATATGATATTCAAAAAGGTTTCTATTCCTGAAATCAACACTTCAACCCATGCAGCCTCAAAGGGCCAATTTACCAGCCTCTATTGGGTCTAAAACATATTGCAATGACCCTCAAAATGTCTATGGGGATTCCTTTGAGAGGACGTGACAAGGAGAATGAGATAAGGGCAGGGTAATGGTACAAGAGGTCTGTAACATAAGATAACTTACAAGGTTGTACACGGTACAATGGACTGAAACATAAGCTTATAATAACTGTGGATTCAAAAGCATAGAATTTTGCTTCATTAAGCCCAAACTCAAATCATTTCCAGATAGCAGTCTAATTGATTTTTTTGTGCCCTTGACTTGATTGTATTGTATCACCAACCTTTCGCCAGAGAAATATTTTCCCCTCAGAGGGTTAAGCAGAAAATAGAAGCCTATAAATAACGGTTGCTTGCTCCTGGCTAAATGATTTCTCCCTGCAAACCCAGCTAAGAAGCACCAGGTCATGGTCCAGATGGTGCCGACCGGTGAGACAGAACTGACCCACGGGTTAAAAACTCACAGCGTAGCCTTTGAGATGCCCCTTAAGCAGGTCCTGGTGAACAGGAGACCAGCTGACTCGCAGCATCGTGTAGTTCAGCACCTCCACCTGCACATCTTCAGGAGATCCCACAGGCCCTGGTGTGAAAAGAACAAACAGACTGGTACAGGAGCACTACTGAAATACACACGAGAACATCTATAGGAGTAACAAGTGAACAGGAGAGGGTTCAGTCAAGGCAAATCACAGACACTGACATACAAAGTGTCAAAATGAGAAAGAAAGAATATGTCTGCACCGACAGCTAAACCTTTCAATATTAAACCTATATACTGCTGAATGTGAATTACATTTATTCATCATCCATCATTCATCTTAAGACGACATCTTACAAGGTACAGTCCGACTAATTGTGGGTTAAGGGCCTTTCCCATGTGCCCAACAGTGGCAACTTAGCAGTGCTAGGACTTAAGTTCAGTATCTTTTTTTTGGTGAACAATTGCATTTATTGTCTGACAAAGAGAAGTGAACCCAGTGAATACAAAAGAATGTTTGCATCCACAAACCTTCTAACCCTCCAGTCCTGTCTTACCAACAAAATGATAAATGTCTATTATAGTTAAACAAAAGAAATCATTATATGTATCATTCATGCTAGGAAATGTGAGAACTGAAAAAAGCTTTAAACTCTAAGAGATTTTTAAGAGTTAAGTGTATGTCTTTCCCTGTGAACATGAACATGCCAATAGCAAGAGAATGTTGAGGGTGCTGTTCATAAAAAATAAGTTAGAAAGGTCTCTAGTTACCCTAGAGAGCACAAAACTACAATATGCTCGAGACCAAAAGTGCAATCAAGATACACAGCGAGATTTTGTTTTAGCTGAATTAATTTTCTCTAACAACCAGGGCTGTCCGTTGAACCGTTGATAATCATTTCTGAATGAGTGAATTACTGTTTGAATGCTCTTCTAATTCTAATAAATCTAATTTTCCCTGCTTGACCCTGTGAAGCTTCCTTGGTTACCGGCTGTGTCTGGAATGACCCCCGTTCACCATCCTCTACATTCTAGACGATAGGGAACAAACTTGCTTTCCACATTTGGACACTTCCTTATACACTGTTCAATCTTGAAAATGTAAAAGTAGGCAATAGTAAATGTCATTACATAAAGGCATTGAATGCAATGTTCATTTTCTTGTTTCTATTTCCTGTTTCTTTTAAAAGGTATCATTCTGGGAATCACGTCACCTTAGCAGCCCTCCGTCAGAGGACTTGCAATACAATATGCTGCAGCAAACAAAAAGACATGATGAAAATAGTGTTACTGAATTATTCAAAAGGAAGACATGCATTCTGTTGAAGGTTGTATTGTCCTCCCGTATGGCAGTGCTTATAATGATGAGACTATTTCTTTAAGGTCAAATAGGAGCCAGGAAGAAAAAAGGAACTGCAATTATATGCGAATAACACAACAAAACTCACACGACTGACACTAAGACACTTGACAGCTCTAGTTATTCACATTTCTCACAAACTGAAAATGTACCAATGTCTACATGTTCGGAGTACCACAAAGCACAAATACATTGGGATTCCCTTTTAAATGAGTTACAATTAGTGACTGTAACATTTTACTCACAGTCTTCTCCAGAGTATCCAATCTGTACTCTTGGCTCCACTGCCCAGCCATAGTGATTGAAGGCCTGGACCTTGATCTCATAGGGAACATATGTTGGGGTGTCTTTAACCACAACGGAGTGTCTCTTTATCGTATGCTCTGTCCAGCTTTCCTCAACTCCCATCAGTCTGTAGCTAAGCTTATATTCCAGGCCAGGTCCATTGTGTTCTACAGGCAGCAAAGGCTAGGAAAGATAATAAGATATATAATATTATATATCTACTACCTACTGGTCACTACATTACATAATCCTGTTCAACTTGTTGACTTTGTTAACCCATTTAATCCACAAAGTACATGGAAACAACAAAATGCATTCAGGTATGTAGACATGGTCTAGACGACCTGCTGAGGTTCAAACCGAGCACCAAAATGGGCATGAATGGAGGATTTTGAACGCGCCATGTTTGTTGGCGCTGCAGGGGCTGACCGGAGTATTTAAGAAACTGCTGATCTACTGGTATTGTCACACAGATTTACCAGAGTTTACAGAGAATGGTCTGGAAAAAGGCCTCACATGAAAGACCAACAGCAGATTAGCAGGTGGACTTAATATTTTGGCTCATCTGGCTCATCTGTGTATGCTAAAGTCATAAGAAGGTAGTCTGTGAAAACTAAACTGTAGATATATAACATATATAAGTGCTTTAGAAATATACATGGTGTTAAGCAATAGAACACAAGATAGAATACACACATTGTGATAAGACACAACCTTAAGCATTCTGTTGCTTTTATACAACAGTTTTGTTGGCAAACAAAATAACTCAGATTCGTCCTGAATTTCATACTGAGTATGCTTTAATGAGTTGTTGCTGGTAACAATTGGTTTGGTAACAATTCTTTATCCTGCATTAGCACCTACATATACCCAGAAGTCCAGAGTGCTGCTCATTAGAGACGATTTACCAATAAATGTCTCTACAGACAAGGAAGCTGTTATTAAAGTATAATGGTCTCTAGATGGCACTTCTTGCACAAAGCAAATATACAGGTAACAGGATCAACTTGCTTTCAGCCAATGTGTCATTTGTTTCCGTGTTGAGAGTTTGTAATACAAGTACAAAAAGGACTAAAACTAAAACTAATTAAGTTAAACTGACTGAATACAAATTAAGAATTAAACGTGATGCATCTATTTCTCTGGGTAATTGAGTTACTTGGATATGTTTGTGTGCATAAAGCTTGCCGCTAATTTTCAACACACCAGCTTAGGGAAATGATTTTGATATAGGCCATATCCTGATAACAATACATATAGTGCATTTACTGTAAATTCAGTAAATAAATACAGTCGAATCCGGTTAGTTGGACCACTGGTTAATGGGACCAACCGCTTATTCGAACCGAATCCTAAAGTACCGAAACAAATCCTATTGTATAGGATATATGTAATTTTATTTTATTTGGACCAAAATTCTGTTTAATCAGATCAAAGAACGTGAGAGCGAATAAAAAATATAAGCCACAACACGCCACCTAGCGGATTCAAAGCGGGTAAGTGAGATATGGGAGGATTTTTGGGCTCCCCGGGAGATTTTATGCTTTTATCAAAGGTCAGGAAATCTGAAAAGTTGTGTTGACAAGAGCAAAACCAGCAGGAGGTGCCACGCCCACCACTTTCTTGATTTTGTTCAAGTGCAGTCCGTCAAGGGAAGGCGTCAGATCCCACTGGATAGGTTCTTCAAACGTTGAATTTAGTAAGAACTTGTTTTTTACAGTATTATTACTTTGAGTATCTATACATTGTGTTGTAGATCGTTTCGAAAAACTTGGTTGCAAATTTATTTTTCAATAAACAAAGTTTGTAAGCAACAGTAGTTCTTGTTTGTACGTTTGCTATATGTCTATATCACACAATAAAGGTAATAAATATTTAAAATGTTACATAAATTATAGCAGGTCCCGTCTTGTAACATAGAGCATGTTTGTTTAAATCAGACCAGCCGGTTATTAGGACCAAAACCATCGCGTCCCGATGTGGTCCCATTAACCGGAATCTACTGTAGTTGTTTTAAATAAAATAGATATATTAAAGACTATTGCTTATTACGTGTCGAATTATACACGCAACTAATAAAATGTAGTTTGATCATATTTCTCCTTATCTTTAGAATATAGAAGAGAACTATTCTAAAAGTATTTAATTAAACTTATAAACAGCTGATTTTGATTTTCTTTCTGTCTACGAATTGTAAATGACAGCAAACTGCACCTTTTTAATCAACTTTCTTTTAATGGAAATGGCTTGGGCAGCACGGTAGCTTAGTGCGTAGCACCACTGCCTCACAGCAAGGTCCCGGGTTCAATCCCAGATACTCTGGTTTCCTCCCACAGTCCAAAGACATGCGTGTTAGGCTAATTGGTGTCTCTAAAGTGGCCCTTAGGGTGTGACTGTTTGCATGACTGTGTGTGTGTGTGTGCCCTACAATGGATTGCCGTCCCATAGGGTTGTTCCTGCCCTTGCGCCCAGAGCTGGCGGGTGGCTTTTGGCTGGCCTGCGACCCCGTGTGGACTAAGCAGAAGAGAATGAATGAATGAATGAACTTCTGGCTTGTGCCTGACTCTATGCCTTTGTTTGTTTGTCAAATTCCACACATTCAGCAGGGCGATGCTGCTTTTGATGTCTTATTTAATTCGTTGTTATTGATTTTAGTTAGGTTCTGTAGGAAGCCCTACATTCTTGTATAGCAAAGGCAAATATGCAGGAGAAAGAACTGCTCCTTTCATGTTTTACAAGGTGAACTGCAGCAGGCATGTGAAGGTTTCTGTGCAGTATGCATACGTTAACATCATTGCCAGTGTCTTACCTCCCAAGTGATGTCCATTTGATGAGGCAAATGACCCTCAGTCTTTATATTTCCGGGATTCCTATCTGGGGCTGAGGAGATTGGATTATTAATACACTTCTTTTGACTGTGAAACAAATTGAAATCTAGGCATGGAAAAATATATATCTCAGTACGCCTTTGAAGCAGTGTGTAGGCCTAGTTTGCATGTTTTCCCAACATGGATAACTAAGAGTAGCGAGAATCAGAGTAAATCAAACAGCATGAATTGAAGACTCAAGGGGAATGGAAATCATTATTCTTACCAGCAGGAGGTGTTTTATATCTCTCAGAGGGCTTGCTCGGGGGTCCTCTGCCAATGGCGTTGACAGCACTGACTCTGAACTGGTAGTTAATGTGACCGTATAATGGGAGAGGAGCGTGATTCTGGTAACCAGATACTCGAAGTAGTGCCTTCCACTTGCCTGGCTCCCAGTGGTTTTCCTCAAACTCGATAATGTACTCTGTTCATGAATCCAAAAGTGTGTTGTCATTAATTATGTAAAAGGATACACACTGTATACTGTAGAGCAGCTCCAGCGGGAAGCTTCTAGACTGCTGCTGAACGTCAGTATAACTAAAAAGAAGTGACCTATCTCTGCATATCTGCACTTAATTTCATGCTATTACCTGTTATTGGGCTGTTGTGGTCCTCACTAGGTTCCCATTCAAGCTTCACACTCCGATCTCTCATATCAGATAGAATTAAATTTATTGGAGGCTCGGGAACATCTAAAGCAAAACACAAACACATACACTTATAACATTAAATGT
Source organism: Parotocinclus haroldoi (assembly GCA_034779995.1). NCBI lineage: Eukaryota > Metazoa > Chordata > Actinopteri > Siluriformes > Loricariidae > Parotocinclus > Parotocinclus haroldoi. The sequence continues at coordinate 17,056 of JAUZST010004861.1, forward strand.
AAATCCTTCTTATCAGACTACCAATACACAGAAAATAATAAAAAAACATTTTATTATAGGAAAACACAGGCAGTGGGAAGGTTCTAAATTGCAAGCCCAGCTAAAACAGTCCTCAGCTTAAAAACAAAAATGTAACACATTTTCAGATCTGAACAAGTTACAATAAAAAAAAGCATCCAAAACGCAACAAACTATACAGAATCTTCAGTCGTTGTTGGACAAGTTTAAAAGATCAAAGAACACAAATCAATATATACTTTATATACTGGGGATGGCCTAGTAGTTACGTTAATAGACTATGGAGCAGAAGGTCTGGGGTTCAAATACCACCTCTGCCAATTTATACTTGTTAGGTCCTTTACCCACAATTGCTTTAGCACAGTTGTACGTTTCTCTGGTTTTGTCCACAAACTGTCTATATATTGCATGTTTTTTTAATAGGGTACTAAAATTTTTCTTTATTGTTTTACTGATAACTGAGCAAACAGCACATTATACCAACATTTACCACAAGGGGCAGCATTTTATTATCAGTACCTTCAGTGTGTTTCGCTTTCGTACAATTTATAAAGTGCTCCAGGAGACCAGAGAACACTCAAACAAAAGGGTACAGTCTCAGTTATTGCACTGTTCAGAGGAAACTGAGGGGAAGGCATGCGTCTCTTTACACCCATTCTCTTGGTGAAGTCATAACCTTTCGTGGCTTCTCCCATCGCTGTTATGCTGATGACATTTAGCTCATCATCTCGCCTCCCCCAAACCCCCCAACAGATGTCTCCACCCGAATCCCAGCATGTCTGGACAGAATCTCATCATGGATGTCAGCTCATCATCTGAAGCTAAACCACAGCGAAACTAAACAGCTTTACATTCCTTTAGATGGGTTCCCTTATCTAGATCTTGCATTTGAACTCATCCATCACGCCTTTGGAGAACGCAAGAAGTCTTGGAATTATCTTTGATAACCAGCTGAGCTTCTCTGCTCACATTTCCAAACTCACCCAGTCATGTAGGTACCTGCTCTACAACATCAGGAGAATTCGACCCTTCCTTTCCAGGGTCCAGTCTCATCAAAACGCCACTACTGCAAATCTTTTCTGGCTGGTCTTCAAAATCAGTACAATCAGACCTCTGCAACTCATTCAGAATGCACCGGCTCATCTGGTTTTCAATCTACCCAAGTTTTTGCATTTCACCCGACTGCCACGTTCCCTTCAATGGCTCCCTGTAGCTGCCCACATCAGATAAAAAAAATGGCTACAAACCCAGAAATCTAACAGCATCATCTTACTTAAAGGCTCTAATCAAAGCACACTCTGTACCTCGTACCCTATGAGACACGAGTTTTTCTCGACTCGATCCTCCACACAAGATGAAAGGACGACAAGCATCTTCTCCATCCTGGCACCCAGGTGGTGAAATGAACTTCCACTGAATGTCTGAATCTCTTGCTGACTTTAAGTGGTTACTAAAACTCACTGCTTCAGTCTGCATTTAAATGAAGACTGAAAATGCAAAAAAACCTGTGTGTGTTTGTGTTTGTTGATATTATCTACACCAGACCCTAGCTGATTCTGGTAGGATTGTGTTTTTGGGCTATTGCTTATTTACACTAACATGAGGTTTGGCCTACTAGGGAGATTGCAAAGCACTTTTATAAGTCATTCTTTCCTCAACAGAAAAATGCCATTTTTAACCACTTTAAAAATGGCTATTTGTTATTAATGTTTTGTTATTAATCATTAAGAAATGATGATCTGGATTTCTAATTCTGGTCTCCGGTGTATTTAAGTGTTTACGGTCTGAAAGTGCTGAATAAGGATATTCTTACCTAGCACAGTTACATGGGCAGATGCTGTGTCTTGGTCCAGAGAGGTTTTAGCAATACACGTGTACAAGCCTTTATCACTGTGACTTACATTGATGATCTGCAGTGTTTCCTCAGCAATATAGAATCTGTAAAAAGGTAAAGACATTTCTTGTGGTTGACGAAAGTGAATAATCTTAACGCTGCAGGTGTGGGCTGTTCTAAAATTAAAATGACCCCCAGCAGCTGAATGCAACTTGAAGTCAATCAGTCTGATCAGCCATTGGTGTGTATGATACTTCTTTGACAAATGATTTCTCTCTAAACTCATTTACTGACATTTACTATATTTATTATGCCTGCCTGCAGACGCTATTTCTGTTTTAACACATGCAGGAATTGTGGTTGTTCGCAATTCCAATGGAGGCCCAACATACTACTGGATGGCTGTCTAAAATAAATTGGCCAGTACGTTTACATCTGTTGTTCCTAAGCAAATGCACATATACACATACAAAAAAATGCAAATGTATAGCAACTTTATCTCCTCCTTGGCAAGCATGTATTCTGAACAGGGCACCTATCAATTAAAGGGTCACTGCTGCAGGGCTGGAGAATGATCCCGATCACCTAACACAAATTATTATGGTTTATTTTTATCGTTTTTTGCAGCAGTGGGGATAAACACCGGAAACAATCTGACGGATGCGAGTTTAAATGTTGGTGGTACCATTGTATGGGTTTTGAATAAATCTCATTCCTCAATTGCTCATATTAATTGTAAGCTGCTTTGTACTAAGTGTGTCATAGAAAATACACAGAGTCAATATTAGACATTATGATTGGGGAAAATGACTTCATTGTACTAGTTTCTATTCTGTATTACTCAGCCGTTTAGCTCTGAAATAGCAAGAGTCACGTTTTCTCAACAGGGATAAAGCCCACTCTATGGCCCATGGTCTTGCTGTGTTTTACAGGGGTAAATCAGGGGTGGTGTGTCATAGGTACCACGCCTATCAACGATTTAAAAAAATGTATGTATACATTATACACACAGAAATCTAGCACATACATGCTACATTTACATAGCAACAGTTAGCTGATATCCCCTCTGAAGGTTTAGAAGAAGCAACATGTCCTCAATTAAGAAAAGTCAATGTAACGTTGACCTCATACTACAAATAACAAACTCAGGCTGTGATGTTTAGCTATTATTAGTTACTTACACTGAATCCTCAGTGTGCTCAGAGCGTATTTCTTCTCCATCTTTCTGCCAAAGTATTTCCAGCTCATCAGTGAAAGACTGGTCATATTCCGCCTGACATATCAGCACTGCTCTGCTTCCTCTTCTGACCTCCATATCTTGAGGAGGAACTGCAATCCTGGTTGGACCTGTGTCAAATGGGCACATTTACTGACCATATAGATTTAATAATACACTGCATCATTCATTTTCAGGAATGAAAAAGTCAAACTTAATCGACTAATTCCAGAGCGTAACTCACTTTTTATATGGAGCTCAGCACTGATGCTGGAGGCAGCCTCCGAGTTCTCAGCTAAACATGTATATTTCCCTGCGTCTTCCACTTTAGTGTTGAGAAACTGCAGGGAGCCATTTTTATGGAGAATGAAACGCTCTCCTGTCACAGAACCCTCGGGATATTCCTTTCTCCTGCAAAACAAACAATTTTGTTTTCGAGGTGCACTTTAGTCCAACACGTAATACGAAAATTGCATTTTGCTGGTGAGAAATAAATATACACCTTCCTCCCCAAGGATGAAATGTATTATCATGTGAGGACTGCTACTCTTTAAACCATAGTAGGTATTATAACACTCATCTTACCGACGTAATAACTTTTTAATTGTATCACGTTCAGATTGTTGCTCCCAGAATGTGCCAAAATTAGGAAATGCATTATACAGCTTTTTTTTTTTATTTCCTGTACCGTCAACCTAGAGCTTCTTAAATGACTTCTAAGGTCATTTTATTAATCTCTATATGCCTTCATGGCTTTAGTCTTCTCTTTCTTAGTATAATATTTTCAGGTTATCCCATAAACACAAATAAGAAGGGAGAAGCCAGCTTTTAGCAACTACAGCTTTTAGCTTTTAGCTACTACAGCTACAGATGTTATACAATGCTTCACTGAAAACCTGAATGCTATTAACACTATTAGTGATTTAGAACTAGGCTTACAAATACAGGGTGAGTCAAAAGTCACAAGACATATGTGGTGCATCGTGGACTTTTTGCAAAGGCTGTCAAAACCATTGTTGAGGCTTCTCCACCCTGAGATCAAACCCGGGACTTTCTTGCTATGAGGCAGCGGTGCTACCAACCGAGCCATAAAGTGTTTAATATACAACTGGCAGTATTGGCTCGGGGGTTGAGGCTCTGGATTCCTAATCAGAAGGCTAACAGTTAAAATCCCGGCTTTGCCAGGCTGTCACTGCTGGGTCCTTGAGCAAATCCCCCAACTCTCAACAGTTCCGATCAACTGAAAGCTGTTCAAGATTTCTGCTCCAATTGTGCTAATATTTATTTTGCCAATGTAATACCTCAGCAAGTTTTCCCCATAACTTCTCGTTTTGGAAAATGTACAGTTAGGAGCTTTAGGAAGCCAGAGATCACGTAAACGCACACACGAATTATGGATATTGAACTTGCCAGTGGACAGAAGAAGGTGGAGAACTAAACACTTCACAATCCATGATGACAGTCTTGCCAAGGACAGCAGCATACTCCAAGTTACTCCTCGTCAGAATCAGTGGAGGATGATCTTCAAACAAATCAGACCATGTTATTCCAAAAGGTGTAAGTAATGTTAGATGTAGCATATGGACCATATAAGACAGAGCAATTTCTGTACGACGCAGTCAGCTTCCCATTACAGCTCGAAAAGCCATTAACGTCTAAAAATGGCAATCTGGAGTAAGGAACAAACAAATAACACAACAATACATGTCGGAACAGGCATTTTCATACACGCATGCACCAAGGAAGATCTATTTTCTCACCAATTACAACCGAACAGCTGCTCTGAGCCTCAAGCAATTACATATCAGAAGGAACACAAAGTCGTAATCAAAGCATAGATGACTTGATCAACGCGCCTGCCATGAGAGACCCCCACAATTCCCTCGTGGGGCCAAGGATTTAAATCACACCTGCTATACATGAAGCACGTGGTTTTGTATTCCATGGTCACTAATATACACTCACTTATCACTGTTAGATATATCTCATTGTTTCTACACTCACTGTCCATTTCACCAGTTCCACTTACCATATAGAAGCACTTTGTAGTTCTACATCCCTCCACATCTTCCTGCTTCTCTACTTTCTTTGTTTGGTGGTGGATCATTCTGATGATGTGGTGATGGTACATGTGCATGAGTGGATCAGACACAGCTGTAAATTTTAAACACAGCGTTCTCTCACTGTGCACTTCTCAGATACTCCTAACATATATTTAAATGTACTGCCCCCCGCAAATCAGGGAATACGTCACAATGAAATCATCCATAATTAAATAACCCCCAATTTTTGTAAGCAGTGTATATCAGACTCGCCCAACACAGTTCCACCTTGTGGATGTCAGAGTCAGAAGCTCATCGGTTGTTTCACACGCCACCACCACATCAGTGCAGCGCAGTGCTAAGAATAATCCAGCACCCAAATAGTTCCTGATTTCTGAGGGTCCTGTCATTCTGACCATTAGTGAACGGAGTAAAGAATGCAGGGAAACACATGCACTACAGTATGTGGTTTAAAAAAAAACGACAAATAGTATCTATATGGTAAGTGGAACTGATAGAATGGACAGTGTGATTGAAAACGAGGAGCTGTACCTAATAATGTGATCAGTGAGTGTATGTAGAAATGTAATACATTATGCAGTTTAATTTATTTCTCAATGTTAACACAACCAGGGTAAACCAAGGTTACTGAAAATTTATATATATATTTTTTTAAATTAACTAAATAGCTACGGTTTATAGTTGGATATACAGGCATGTCTGCTCATTAACATGTCGGACCCTTTTACTCTTGCACCATAACCTAAATGAAACAAAAATACTGTAGCTTTTTTTAACTACAACAGCCTTAAATCTAGTCTTCAGGTTGGCTCTGTGTCATTGGGACTTCACTCTGTGTTATACTTGACTGTATTTGTCTGTTATACTGTATATGCCTTTTTATACAAACAGTAAGTTCTGAATTTCAGCAATTTAGTGTTTTGAGGTTTGGCTTAAACATCACATGATTCACATTTTGAGAAGATTGAATCACATCTGCAGAAAGTGGGGGTGGAAAATAATTTAAATTCATGGGGTGCAACAGATATTAGAATCACTCACTCATGACCATGACGTTAACATTGCTCAGTATGCTGCCGTGTCTGTTGGAGGCCTCACACTGGTACACTGCACTGTCACTTGCCTGTGCACTCTCAAGGATAATGGTGTCAGGTTGTATTCTCACACTGGGTGAATGAAACTCTGGAAGGAATAAACAAGTTGAGCGTTTTTAGACTTTGAACATTTCTTGTTAAATAAAACCTATAATAACACCAGGCATTAAGGATTATTTTGATTACCTTTATCAAGAACCTAATTATCAGATATGGCTCACACTACTGGCCATTTCCCACCAGTTTTAATTTTTTTCCCCAAATTTAAGCAGATCAAACAAGTGAAAGTTACAAAACTCAACAATAACATGAATTATAGAGTAACTGCTAAAGCCTTTGTCTGTGTGAAACAATGCTGGAACAGACTGTGTTACCGCACCCTCTGTGTCAGAACTACTATAGAAAACAAGAACAAGACACTAGTATACTTAAGTATATTAAGTATACTCAAGCAAATAATGGAAAGGCCTTGCAGGTCTTAAACTCCACTGGATTTTATCATTTGTTCAATATTTTTTTCGGCGCATAGTACTGTAAAAAGTCTTAGGCCACCATTAGATTAGATATATCATTGTTTTAGCAACGCTTCAATTACCAAATATAAATATTTCTCAGTCGCTTTATTAAAATGCAACCAGAAAATACAGGAAACTTGCATACAGTATTGAATGGAAGACAAAATAAAAAACAGCTCCGATTGGCGTGATCTCCCCTTACAGGTGCACAACAGCAGCATTTGGGAGCTTGGTCGGAATGGCGCGTTGACCCTTTCTAAAGTACAAACAAGCTTTATTAGGAATGCCTGCTTTATTAGTCTTTTTGGAAGGCAAAGTAAAAACACTTTTCTGATGAGGAACAGGTGAAAAGCCTATGTTTACGGCCAAGTAAAGACCGAATTAAGGTCAGTGGAAAAGAGCATAATGGAAAGACGAATCATTAGAGCATTGCTACAACAACGCATTTAATGGTGGCCTAAGACTTTTGTGCAGTGCATTGAGACTTTCAGCTGCATAGATATCGGTACAAACTAAGAAAATACGGGCATTTAAAACTGGAGCAATAGTTCTGTCCCTGAATTATCATTATTTCACGCTGTTAATGCACTGCAAGTCACTGCTACACGATTCTATAAACTTAGACTGAGATGAAATCCTGAAAGTTTCTTTATTGTGGTGACAGGGTGTGCAGTGTTAATCTCCACTGCTCTACTGCAGGTTTCACCACATTTATTGGGCAGCTTTAAGATAGACTTTGGAATGATCTGCATGTCTGCACTCATTTCTCATAAAATGTCTGATCTTAATCCGGTCATAACATCAGAAAACCTGCCTGAAGCATTCTGTCTAAAATAACAGCACACGAGGAATTGTACTTTTCCTGATTTTACTGTTACTGAAGACACTGAACACCCATTTGCAGGCCAGACTGCTAAAGTATGTCACATGTAACAATTAGGGTGATGAGATGAGTCTGTTTCTTCTGTCTTAGACTGCGCTTCATAAGAAATGTCTGTTTATGTTTGTTATGGAATGCACCAAGACAGAAATGTATAAAGCCATTCCGGATTCATGCATTTTATAACAGATATGAAGACCTAAAGGTTCACCAGTTTAATGCTGCTCCTCTCTCTAAAGCAGGGGTGCCCAACACGGTGCATGCGGACACGAGTCGCCCACAGGACATTTCTAGAAATAGCACCTTAGAGCTCTTATAATTTGCATTTGTGTAGATTTTAAAATGTCAATATCAATATTTAATATCTATTTTTTTTAGTTTGTTTAGGGTCAAATAAATATCGTGTGCAATGTTGCAAATGAATAATGTTGCATGTTTGAATATCTGTGCTTTCTACCATGGTAAATTGTTGTTAATGTTGATCAGACAAATATTGATAATAATTATTATTATTATTATTATTATTTATTATGTATTATTATTATTTGTAATTATTAATATTAAAGTTGAAGCGTGCAACTGAGTGACACAGAAAGTTTCTATTAAACAAGTAGCCCTCCGTATTACTCAGTACTCTGAGTAACAGCTAGCTAATAGGTACAATTACTTACAATTAATCCAGTCTTACAATCCAAGCAATTGTGGGTTACGGGCCTAGCTCAGGGACCCAACTGTGGCAAAGGTGGGATTTGAACCCTGGACATATCAACGATGTTTTCTTTTTAAACAGACTACAGCATCAAATGATATTTGTAACAAAACAGTTTAAGAATTGTTTTAGATATGTACTTTTTGTTCAACTCACCACTGAGAGGTTTGCCATTTCTCATCCACGTGATCGCTGGCTGTGGATTTCCTGCAGCATGGCACTTGATGTGTACGTCAGATCCTATTTTCACTACGTGGATTTTTTTGGGTTCTACCACCCAGTATGGAGGTTCTGTGGAGTACAGTTGCAGTACAGGTGTGTATTACCCATTATATCCACCCAGACTAGGGCAACAGTGCCATCCAGTGTAAGTCCAGAGTCCTACTGGATGTGCTGACTATCACCTTCACTAATCACATAGAAGTGACAATTATTCTGTCCAGTACACCTCACTCGACTAGTCAGTGTAAAGCAGCCTGATTATTCACACAGGAAATAATAACAGTCTGCTTCGAGTGCTTAAATAAATTTTAATACTAGACGTACCAAATGTATTGGTACCATTCAGCTGATTAGTAAATTATGTTATAAAACGAGTAATTACGTAATAATTCAACTTTATCAAACTGTATTAAACGTTGGCTAGATGTTGATGGTTTGGTCAATGTTAAATATTTAAGGGGGATGAACATTTTAAAGGGATTATTGAAGTGTGGGTATCTTCTACACATGAAACATTTTTTTTTATTTCAAAAGAGAATTTAGATTGGAGAATGAATATCCATTATTATCCAATTAATTTCTCAATTAACACAGGGTCACGGGCCAGCCGGTGCCCACCCAGCAACTCTGGGCACAAGGGCAGGAACAACCCTAGACAGTGCACCAATCTATCGTAGGCCACACCCACAGTCACACAGTAGGAGACACTTTAGAGACACCAATGAACTTAACACGCATGTCTTTGGACTGTGGAAAGAAATTGGAGTACCCGGAGTAAACCTACGCAGACAGGGAGAGGACATGAAGACTCCACACAGAAAGGACCCAGGCAGCTCCACCCTGGGATTGAACCCGGGACCTTCTTGCTGTGAGGCAGCAGTGCTACCCACCGAGCCCCTGTGCTGCCCGAGAATGAACATAGTGACAGAAGCTGTAATCAGATCCCCTTCAACAACAACCCCCTCTTTTTCTCTCACTCTCTCTCACACACACACACACACACACACACACACAATTGGGATAATTCAAAGGGGTTTTGTGAGTCTTAAAGCTCTAGACTAGTAATCAAGAGGGTGTTAATACAAATCCTGTCTCCACCAAACTCCCTTTAAACAAGCTTCTTAACCCTTAACTGCTCTGTTCAAAGTCATCATGGATAGCAGAGACTGTTCAATTCTGTAAAGATAAATGATTACTCATTTGCTTATTGCTTAGCTTACTGAGGATAATGCATTTTTGGCCCAATTCAAGGACCCAACGGTGGCTGTTTGGCCAAGGTGAGATTTGACCCTGAACCTTACACACAAACTAGAGGCAGATATTTCCAGCTGTTTAACTGACAAAATAATGTACAATTGTAATTGTAAATTAAATTCATTCTTTGAAATAAAAATTGTAGTAGCACAGCTCTGACCATTATTCAGAACAAAATGTATACAAACCTTCTACATTAACATAAAAATGATGAACAGCTTCCCCAGCCGAGTTATTGGCCTTGCACACGTATTTCCCACTGTCTTCCTCTGAAACTTTCATTAAAGTTAACATTTTGCCATAGTTTTTGATGTTGGTGCGTTGTGGTAGCTTCTGTCCACTCTTGCTCCATTCAATTACAGGAGTTGGGCTTGAAGAATAAAGGCAGACACATATAATACACACAGTCAATATATGATTATTGATGATAATTCTGTATTATAAACCAGCAATCAGTCAACAATCCCCCTCTTACAATCCTTCTGCAATGCACTCCAGCTCCAGCTCCTCCCCCTTCACCAGGTGTATTTGTGTTTCATCAGCAGATGGCGCCAGAAGCGTCGGTTTCCTATACAGACCTGTGGTTTCACATGCGGATGTCAATAAATATCTGAGCGAAATCAGGGTCAAGTGAGTCAGTAATACATAATGTCAATAAGAGAGGTTTGACTCACTTTTGATATCTCTTACGCCACTGGAATCGACTGGAACGATAAAAAGCACCACACGAGATAAGGATTTTGCCCCAAATCCACACAATCCAGTGTAGCTATAGTGTTGTACAAATGGCTAAATCCACTAACAAACTGGACGCATCCTTTCTAATTAACTGGTTTATAAATAATCTATTGCTAAGTTCACAGTTATACAGTGGGTTCTGACTTCAGAAACCCATTCAATTTCAATTCATGCTACTATAAACGTATTTGAATGGATTTAAGGAGATGAACACTTACAGGGAATGACCACTACAGCCATGGCATGTTTCTGCACAATGGTACGAATCTTGGGAAAGGAAGCAAAGCAGCAGTAGTCACGGCGACTGTCGGTTTCAAGCACATTTGAAAAGTACAGGTTCCCATCAAGGCCCATGGACACTCGTTCATCCTGCTCAATGTGCTGAAGACCTGCAATCAACAGCAAGAGTTCCAGGAGGTTGAATCTGGGCTTTTTCAGGATTATGCGGTTGACGATTTTATAATGATGAACAACACGACAACACATATCCCAAAATGATTGGCAGGATGTTAGAACAGATAACGTTGTGTAAATGTGTGTAGGGCTGTGGCTTTTATGGCATTTGAAGTCAAGAGCAATAAGGAATGGCTTACCCATAGTCATCCAGTAGAGCTGACGAGGAGGGATGCCTTTAGGGGGGTTACATTTCAGAACGAGTGAAGCTGTCACATTTAAAACCGCAGGCTCAATCGTTTCCTTTGGAAACTTTGGTGAAGCTTCGCAAAAAGGACAAAAGAAATAAAACACTGACTCATACCCTGTCATTATTTAATGATGATGTGCGTTACTGAAAAATGACTTACTAGGCACAATTAAATCGGTTTCCACTGATACTGCCGTCCCCAGTTTGTTGGATGCGTAGCACCTGTATTTGCCCTGGTATTTAGCACTGTATTTGTTAGGAATCGCAAAACTCCCACTGTTCTCGCGTGTTTTGAGGATGAAGCTCTTATGTGGATTGAAGTCCTGGCCGTCCTTCGTCCAGCGAAACCTGTCAAACCCAGAAATCAGAGAACAGAAAATTCAACAATAACATCTGCTTATGCATTCCGATTCATCATATGCAAAATCCTAGGCAACCACAATAGCACTAACTGGATAAACTGGTTTCCATAATTGGTTTTCCTCTTTTCTGTCAATGGAATATTGATATATATGCATAATAATATATAATAATATGCATCTAAGCAATACGATTTGAATGTGTGTACATATTATCATAGTGATTCAAATCATACATTTCTGTGAAGCTTTCCCAAAATCTAGCTTTCACAGACTGTATTGGAGCAGTGGTAACCTAACTCGTTATTCAGTCATGATGAGTGTTGCCCTCTTCCATAGATACAGAGTATGGCCTGAAGGCACCACCATGAGTCAAGCCTCTACAGATCAGGTATTATCTTCTCACAGCATCCTGTGATCACTGAGGAAGGGTTAGAGAAAGTCTAACAAAAACTGTGCAAAAGATGACCTTCTGTCTCTGGCTTTATAGCTACAAGGTGGAGCAATATGCTTGGTGTTTGCAGTGCTGAGAAAGATCTACCATCCAAATAGTACATGATATGTGAAGAGTAAAGGAGACTAAGTATGCAGAAAAACAGATGGCCGACAGTGTGTAATTGTGGAACTACAAAGTGCATCTATATGATAAGTTGAACTGATAAACGGAAGAACTGGTGGAGTGCAAATCACAAAGCAACCTGACAATAAAAAAACTCTGTCCAACACATTAACACATGTATGGGTGGCCAAAAAATCATGGAGTACATCTAGAACTGCAAGAAACTTATCATCAATGTGGACAGATAAAGCCCTTGGGTTGTCCAGCATTCATTAGCCCACCACTGCAGGGCGTTCGAGTCCCATTGCAGCTTTCTGTCCTAGTCAGGCTTGTTGGGGAGTAATCCATCAACACCTCCTGCCTTGTATAACACCGCTAACCTAATAACCTGATAACAAAATAACCTAAAAGCACATTTCAAACACAGCCTCAATCAGGATCCCCTCTGTATTAAATATAATTTACTCTTCAATATGTACTCCCCAGAAAAATGTCAACTTGCATGCATGTTTAAGGTGGCTAGGAATGTAATTTGGTACGTTTGAGTCGCAGGTGACCAATTTTTTTGTCCTATGAGTATATTAAGTCTTTATATTTGTGTCTTCTTCTTAGCTTAAGGAAAAGGAAACGACCACATAAGTGAACTTTGAAGTAGCAAGCATCTTTTGGAAATACAACTGTGCAAATAAACAACACAGGAAGTGTGGTGTCCTATGACCTGATTAACACATTAGGTTAATTTTTAAATATTTGAACTAAGCTGCATTTGGCTATTGGGTAGTGAAGTGTAAATGGAGTGAAAATAAAAATAAAATCATAAAGATGTGCATCTTACATAAAGTTAATAGTTAAGAAAACAGAACTATGTAACAAATGACATGCAGCAAAATGTTATTTTCTTATAACAAGACAGCTTGACAAGCATTAACCACCATTTCAAGACAAAACTTTATACCAGCATGCATAGCCATGCCAGAGGTAATATAGGTGGATGACACCTGGGGTCAAATCAAACACAGAAGGTGTGAATCAGTTACTGTAGGAGTGATCAGGGCTCTAAACCACCAGGCTGAGTTAATGGATGAGGGTTTGCTATTGTTATAGCCTTGTAGCCAGAGTCAGGTTTGATCTCATGCTGAGAATGCATGCCTGTAGGAATTGGACTTGAATGTACAGTATTGTGCAAAGGTCTTAGGCCAACATTAGATTAGATATAATTAGTTTAGCAATGTTATAATGACCATGATATAAAGTCCCCATAATAATACAGTAAGAAAATACAGGAAAGGTGTGTGCAGTATTTAAAAACTGAAAATATAATCAGAAAAACACTACAGTGTGACTTTTACTGGGATGCCAAGTTGAAACTTTTACAGCTGAGAAGGTTGATCTGGAATAGTCTTTTTGGAAAAGGAGCAGCCAGGAAACCACTTTTTCAGAATGGGGTGGGGTAAAAAAGCTAAAATATGCTGAATCTGTGGAAAGAGGATCATGGAATGACCTATCCAAATTTGTGGGTCCAATCATCAACACTATATAATATAAGATCATTAAACCATTGCTAAAACAATCTAATGGTTGCCTTAGATTAGATGTTTGCACAGTATTGCATACCATTTGTAAAAAAAAATGGCGACTCAGGCTGATGGGAAATTTGTTGTTTCAAATTTCAGATTGGATCCATAAGTGAGAAACCATTCCTACAAACGTTTTAAATAAGAACATCTGCTAAATTCGGAAAATGAAATACAAACAACTGTCCTGAAGCACAAGCTACCTTACTAAATCAACAAGTGACGTACAGCTGATATGATCTTACAGTGTGGGTTAAGGGCCTTGCTCAGGGACGCAACAGTGGCAGCTTGGCAGAGTGGGCTTTAAACCCTGGACCTTCTGGTTCATAATCCTGTACCATAGCCGCTAGGCTACCACAACCCCTTGAAAAACAGCTTGTCTGTACTTCTAGAGATTTTCAATAAATAAACCGGTCTGATGTAATTCTGAATATCATCTGATACCACCAAAATGTCACCGAATAATAATGTTGTGTGTGAGCTGTGTGATAAACACTTCCATCCAGTGTCGAATGTTACACAGGCTACACTGGGGCCTCTGAGCCCAAGTCATAAAAGTGAATAATAACGACTTTGTGTGGCCTCTGCCATTAACTAATTAATACGATAGAGTCAAAGTAAATTTGATGCCAAAACAGGCACCATGCAAAACCATATGAGCACTAGGATTTTTATAGGATGTGAAAAGAAGACCAGTGAGGTTAATGGAACTCATATAGAACTGAACTGCGACTCTGAAGAAGCAATTTCTCCCCAATACAGACAGCTACCACTGTCAGCAGTAACATTTAAAAGTGTGGCTAATTCACAGAAGAGCCTGTAAACACTTAATTTAATCAGGTTTCTCTGCCCTTGTTACATAAAATGAGCAAATGGAGAAAACCCTGGCATTTCTAGCCACATGCACGACAAATAAGCAAAAGTGTGTGTGGGGGGGGGTATAACTTGCACCATCCAGCTTGGCAGCACTCCAATGTTAATCCAGCAAATTGAGAGCGCAAACATTTGTGAATCCTTGTGCTTAGCGCAACAGTACAGATACCTAGTTCATACAGCAGGGTTTACTGTGTATAAAGAATGAACTGACAGACTAAGTGGTGATGAACACTATACATATTTATTATCCATACACATTATTTGCCATTTTGGAAAGCACAAAAGGCCACAGACTGTAGTTCAAGAGCTAATGTGACTTACGTTGGTTTAGGGTTGCCTTTAGCTTCACATGTCAGAGTGACATTATCATCAAATGGCAAAGCAACCAGAGATCTTGGAGAGTGAGATGTGAGTGTTGGAAGCTGTTCCACTAGAAGAAAAAAAATAGGCATAGAAACGTGAAAAAATATAGTCAGATCTTAACCCTCATGATAATTATATGATCTGATTCTCTAGATTCACAGCATTATTTAACAGGCACACATTTAAAACATGAAATTTTTAACTATATCATATTTTTACATTCTATTCCTGATTGTGTTACAAGGATAGAAGTTACTGTCTGGGGTCTAAATTTGCTGACCCTGTTGTATACATGACCGGTGTAAGACATAAATCATGAAATATGATCTTATTCTTTATTTTCATGGTTATGTTTATGCTTAATTTCTGAAATACAAGAAGCAACTTTATAATTAAATGTCAGGACATGACTTGGCCACTCCAAAACATCAACTTTATAATTCTTTAACATTTTTCGGTAGAACAACTATGGATGTAGGTGTGCTAAGGGTGCTTAGGATTGTCATTATGTGGCATAACCCACGCTCTCTTGACAATCAGATCATGGACAAATGTCTTGACATTTTTTTTTTTCGATTTTGCTGGAATTTGTGAATTATGGCACTCTGAGACTAGTCCATTAAAACAGGCACACACCATGCAAGAGAGAGGTCTTTAGTTGCTTAGAAGTTACCATGGGTTCCTTTGAGAGCTGAGGCACATCTCTGAAGAGTTGGTTTTGTAACCTTGTCCAGCTTGATGAGCAAATAAACCTCTTTGATGTCCTCAAAATATCTATTGTGTGTGCCATGAAAAACTTCCACAAATGTAATGTGAAGAATAAACTTTTCTAGATACCTATTCTTTAAATACAACAGTCCCTATTCATCGAAAAATGTGACTGAAATGTACCTTCATATTAACTGTGAATCCTGGAGATTCAAATACTTTGCCACTCTGGGATACCAAAGGATCATTTTTAATATATAAATGAACCAATATAACATTTTGTCCTGTTTGTTTAATAGGGTTCTGTTTACTTTTTGTCTGAAAATCTGAAAAAAATCTTAATAAACGCAGAAATAAGGGCGTTCTGAAGGGTTTAAATAGCACCAATATAAATACCTCAATCCTGAGTATTTAGAATTCAGTAACATTTTATTTATAGAGCACATTTGCCATTTGATTCAGTTGACCTCAGAATCTCTTTCCCCAGAAGGAGTTGTGATCTGGCTGGGGATGGAGACCAGTGTGAGGTGACCTTCTCATCCTGTTGCCACTATGACTCTCACTAGGAAAAGCTGATGGAAACTGAGACTAGGATGGAAACGAAGACTTTTATTCATAGAGAAATGTAAAGGTTTGAAAAGACTCTAGAAGCCAGAAAATTTGACAAATACGACTGTGGGTGGAAACTGAAAGTCTCCCTGAGATGAGAATAAACCTCGATTACCAAATCACCAGAGGAACAGGCAACTGAACACGAGTTAAAAAATGGAACCAAATGAAAATATTACTCAATACCTTGATCATTCTTAGGTTTGCCACCTAATCCTGACTGTCTTTCTAGACTGTTATAAGACGAAATATAATGAACTAATAATTAGTTGATGCTGGCCTGTGACCAAATAGATCTCACAAAAAAGGTTGTAGCAAAACGAGTGAGTGTTCTTTACTTCTTAGAAAAGCATTGTCATACCATTACCTACAAGTTGAGTCATGCAAATTCATAAGAACATACAATTATGTTTTTCATCTGGAGCTAGAACAGTGACAAGTAGTGTTGCAACAAAATACAAGACAAGCCATTTTGTCATACCACTTACCTTCAGGAGGGATATGGATGGCAAAGACGGTAGATAAGAAGGCCAACAGGAGGCAAAAAACAAGACCTCTAAACCCCCTCATTCCATCAATATTAAGTGGGATCCGACTTCCACTGACGTCTTGGATAACACTCCACAGTCTCAGATTCAAAAAATCTGTAGGGGGAGAAATAGCAGAACAGTGAGTAAATTGTAGGCACACTTTCTGCATAGATGTCTAAAGCTATTATGTCAATGAAGAAACTCAGTTAGGATCTATCTTTAGCAAAATCTCAGACCCGCTTTACATGATTTGGTGTGTAACCCTGCTTTATCCTCCTTGAATTATTTTTGCTTTCAAAAACATCCACCTAAGGCTAAAAGGACATTAACATCGAGACTTCTAATGTTGCCGTATACGTTTCTAGATGTTCATGACATCAATGTTCAGCACCATTGAATCATAGAATTCTGCTTCTGAATGTTCATCCACATTATGACCCTTTGCATGCCCCAATGAAATCACTCCTTTTGGCCAATCATTACCATCTACTTTGCGACCCATTTTTGACACATCAAACGGGACATTTCCTGCACTGTACCACCTCTTACGGCAACTCTCCTGTGGCTCTGACCATGTATAAGTGGTATATTATATTTATAGCAGGGGTGCTTTTAGGATCACAGTTTTAGGGGTGTTAAACACCCTACGAGACCTGGCCATTTCTTAAACAAAAAAAAGTGTTCCTTCTTTTGAAAGTTAGACTCTCCCACACTTATGAAAGAAGGACATCTGATGATTTGAATAAGGAAAACTCAAAGGCATTACTTGGATCATACCATTTGCAGGGCAAGGGGTACTGCTGCCTTTTAATGCTAAAATATGAACATATACTGTACGTTCTACAGTTTTAACATATTTTCAGCTCATCAGAGACAAACATCTGTTCAAAACAATGACTTTTTACTATAAATAGTGCTGGTACTCAATTCAGGGGTACTTGAGCATCACTTGAAAGATCAACATGCCCATGTTATATAGACTGCTATTAAATCCAAGCTCAAATTACAGTTTATATAAATATATATATAACAGTAAAACAGTATTCAACATAAAACCCATTGTCACTCCAGCAGCAGGTCCATTCAGAAGCCTGGGCTACACTTCCCATCTCATCCATGCTCTCATACCCCTAGCTGAACCTCTCCGTTTTCACAGCTGATTCACCAGTTCATTAATGCTCATTACCTGTTAGTCCTTTTCTCTCTTCACGTTCATTTCTTTTAAGCCCTGTATCCTCCTACGCTCTTCCCAAAGTCGCTTAATTTTCTGAGCATGTCTCATCAGATCTTAACCCTGTCCCTGAATATGGTAGATACCAGATGACACACTCTGCCTGTTTACTCAGTTACGCTACGACCTCGCCCTTTAGATTGTTTGCCCTCACTTGCTGCCTCTGGTATTGTACTCTGCACTTACAATTCCCGGTACTCTTTCTGCAGTACGCTTTCTCATTGTGCTTTCCCCTGCTCCCTGGGTTCATCTCTGCTTCTTGGTGGGTCATGCCACTCATTATATACTCTCCAGAACAAAAAAAAGGCACCTGTTACTGAAACATACCTAACAGCAGGTAACAGCTTCAGGAGCAGGAACAACTGCTGTGACTTGATTTGGCTTGGACCAGACAAGTTTCTGGATGTAGGTGACATCAATGCTCAGTCACTATTGCATCAAAGAATTGCGCAGTTTGGCCAGATTTTGTGGATGCCTTCCCTGGTGTCTTGTTCGTTGGTCCTGGTAGTCCCATGGATTTAAGAGGACTGACATCTGAGGATTTTGCAAACAAGCCCAGATGTTTGACAGGACGTTTACTGCACTGTACCACCTCTTCACTGTACCTGGCCAGATTGGAATGATTGGAACGCGATGTTATTAAAATAAAAAAGAATCTGGTGAAAACATGCTCCATATTAGTTCTAAAAATCCAGTCCTTAGATGATAACATAAAAAGTAATAACGCAATTGAGAATTACACTGTATGTGTTTTAAGTCGTTTCTTCTGCTCATTTTAATAGAGCATGAACATGATGGGGGTTTTTTTGCTCCTCAGGAAAGATAATAAATATTCTCTAATGGTCAGGACCCCCATGGGACCTAGGTACTATTTGGTTGGTGGATCATTGGTAGCACTGCCTTAACGCTGGTGGTATGTTAGAGTGTGTTGGATTGGTATGAGTGGATCAGAGGCAGCAGCGCAGCGTAGAGTTTTAATGCCACAATGTCACTGCTGGACTGAGAATAGTCCACCAATCAAAAATGTCCAGCCACCAGCATCCTGTAGGCAGCATCCTGTGAGCATTGAGAAGTGATTAGAGGGTGACTAACATAAACTGTGCAACAACAGATAAGCTGCTGTCTTTGCCTTTACATCTATAAGGTGGAGCAATATGATAGACATCTAATAAAGTGCACAAATAAAGTGAACACAGTGTTTAAAAACTCCTGATTCAGGAGTCTGAGTGTGCCCCCTGTGCTACACCAGAGAATCTTTTCGGCCCTGAGATGACAGCGCTTTGTTCCCATCCAGGGCATGCTTACACCCATCTGCTTAGCAGTATGATTGTGTTCATCCAGTTAATCAAGAGTGAAAAACATCTTAGAAAATCAATGCCAAAACAATCAATAAGCAGCCTTGAACAGATTCTTAAGGGACACTATAGCAAAGTCTTGTAAGTTGAAAAAAAAATTCTTTCCAACACTTCTACGTCCACTTTAAAACGCAAAATGTGGCCCCATTGTGCAGTAAAAGCTTCTAATTTTCTAATACATGGCCTATGTGCGTTCCTTTAACCAAAACACACAGTATTTCCCAATCTTAATGTCCTGTGCATACAATGAACTAGAACCCTATAGGAATAGTCATTTGTCTTTGTCTAGCAAATGGTATGATCCAAATGCTACTGGATCTGATTAAACCGATATGTGTCATCAGCAGAAGGACCAACATTACATTTGTGTATACGATGTTCCATGTGGCTTAAGGGTCTGAATGTCCTGGCTGACGTTAATAATTCGGTCTGTCAGATAAAATGAAAAGCCAAGGAAAAACTTATACCTCTAAACCAGCCAGCCTGTCAGTTTACATTCAATGGTATTAAAACCCTGTAAGTCACACAATCACTGAAGTTTAGGTAATGCTGTTTCTGTGCTCTGTTTTCAGAAAGTAGACTAAATGGGTTTGTCATTTAATACTTTATGAAAAGTGCATTAAATCAAATAAACGAGAAGTTCCTACTTACTTTAACGAATTAAGTGCGTAATATCCTTCCCAATATTCCCTTCAGAGCACAGTACAGGAAGAGAGCAGCGACCATATTAAACACATGTCTAAGCTCTGGCATGCTGCATTAAGCTTCCCTCTCTTTCTTACACACTTACACACAAACACACACACCCACACACACACACCACTTCAGCAAAGCACTAAATGAGATTCACTGAGGAGCTGTATGTCAGCAAACCTCTCCCTAGGCTAGGAGGCATGAGGACAAACCTTCTGCCAAAACCTGATCTTAACATCGTTATGTAATGGAACAGAAAATGATAAATGATAAGCAAAGGTAAGAGCAGCTATACAGCTGGAATGGCTATATTCAGAAATAATTTGACTTCAAAAGTCAAACTTGCAAGGTGAGCCTAATTTTGGATCACTTAGTGCAGATGAAAATGCATGGCTTGCAAAAAAAAACATGATCTAATAAAGATTTGAATGTGAATACATCATTATTTATGTATTATGGTGTTCATAACTATATACACTATTCATGAAACAGTTACTCATGTAAAATGAGTGTATGTGATTTATACACTCATATTTAGACTTTCAGCTTCTCGGCTACTAATCTCTTGTTGATTCACTCATGTGATATGGACAGTAAATGAACTGAGTGATTGAAATCCTGGTCTATGGACCAGAAGGTCCTGGGTTCAAACCCCACCTCTGGCTCCCACAGTTGCTTGTAGTTTAAGATCGTATCAGTTGTAAATCACTCGGAATGAAACGACATAAATGTAATCCACTGCTAAGGGGGTGTGACAGGGGTGTGTAGTGAAGGTGCCACCCGTGTATGGATGATGGACAATGAAACTGTGAGGCTGATCGTGCTTTTGGTGGATCAAACGATCCTTTCTATTGGTGGTCTGTTTGGCCGTCCAGGGCCTGTTCAACATGTGCATACCTTCACAGAACCTCCTAACAGCTAGATCAGAATGGAAAGGATAATTTGTCAAAACGTCCATCTTGCTTCTCTCATTCTGTCAACAGTCAGTCTATCAAATGTCTTCGATTGTGTCAAAGAGGCATGCATAAAAGTCATCAATCTACTACCAAAAGTGTTTTCTGAGAGCCTTTTTATTGAGCTGCGGGTGAAGCACTTTAATGCCGTCTTGAGACAAGACCCAGTGTCTAATCAAACCATACCTGTAATCATTAACATATCTGCCTGAGACAGAACTGTATGCTGAGTTCTGCACCAGTCCGACATTTCTAGCTAGTGTTGTTTTTATTTAGTCAATTAATATAACTGACCTTGGTCTTCAGCCCAGCAGTTTTACGTGTTTCGTCCAAGCCTTTTCTTTTGTGTTCAATAATGACATCAAAAGTGCAATACTTTGTGAGCTATTAAAGAATGTCTATTTTTAGGATTTGGTTGGAGATGAGTACATAATGAAGGAATTCAGGTCAATGAAAAGGTTTTAAAGCTTATTTATTACCATCTAAATAAAAAGGGATCAAAAGATAAGGCACAAGTCAATGGGACTTTGTAAAGTAATGAATAGACGGTCAGAATTTAAGACATAATTGAGAGGAAGTGAAGTGAATAATAACAGCCTTGACGTGAGTCTGCTTCCTAGGATGGAAAAATGTCACTGCGCTGACAGAGGGAGGTGCAGGTAAGGAAGAATAAGTCAAAAATGTGCCCTAACATGTTTAATAAAACTGTAGGCTAACATGAAAATACAGATTCTTAATTGTAAAAGCATAAAGGGCAAACAGGTCAGGGGAGGTATGACAGAACCGGTCAGATTATGCAGCTGTTTCAGTAATTAACTGAGTCCAAAGACACCGAGGTTTTCAGCATTGAGCCCTATAATCACCGTAATCATGTTCTAGAGTTATGAAACCACTTTATGGTTTAGGAAACATTTAAATGTGTGGAGAGGAGGGAAGAGGGAACATTTCTCTGCCACATCAGTGAAAGACCTAAGAAGTATGACAAAATCAAACGGTAATATATAAATATATTAAAGAGTAATTTTATTATACTGTATTAGCCAGTTTGACCTCTAAACTGGAATGCCAGGTCTCTTCTAAAATCCAGCAGAACGTTAAAAGCTCCCCGTTTAGAGTCTCTAAGCCTTTTACTAAGTCCGTACGAATGGCCGTTGTTTTGCAGTGATCTGTCCGAGCAGCGCGTTCAGGTTGGATTCCTGCCTCGAGACTCCCCGCTGCATCCGGACGCAAATGCGCTCTTCATGAAGAATGGCGTAATTTTCCACCGGGTAATTGTTTGTGTAATATCTGTAAATATCCGTGAACGTCTTTCCAGGAAAATCTAAAATCGCTTTAAGGGAAATGCACGCAGATTTGTCAAGAGCTAAAGAGTGGAATCCACAGTGCTCATCGCCGAGCAGCCTGACGGAAGCGCCGATGTAACTAATCACTTCTCGCACAACTCGGGAGCCTCTTTACAGGAGCTTGAAAACTGATTGTTGGCAAAGCGGGCCGTGGAGTGGCACATTACCAGCGTAATGACCCACTCTGCCACCCTCGAGCGTCTCTTCGTGTCCGTGAACCCTAACACTGTTGACTTCTGGGTATTCGCCGCTTCTCCTGGAATTGATTTATCCCACGGCCCACTGTACAACGCCCGTGGCTGAGAACGACGCTTATTTGTCGTCGGCGCTCAAGACGCCACCTGCGATCGGATCTGTCCTGGATTACGGCGTAATCCCCCAAATCAGACGGGATCGGTAAAGCTCTTCGCTTAAGGAGAAAACATAGGTTTGCGGCTACACACCGTTGACTTTGTGGAAGTCGGATTGATCCCATGAAGCCTCGCCTTTCCTTCTCATCTCTTACAGGGAACTCTCTCGATGATCTTAACTCATCGTTAAGCCGGCTTGTGGTCGGCCAATGGCAGAAACGAGGCAATCAGTGAGCAGGACACGGAGATGAGCCGAGGCAGCGATGGACTCTCAGCACAGCTTCCTTCCTCGCTGTTGAAGACGCAGTTTCTCTCCTCCCTCTCTCTCGCTGCGATCGGATTTCTTGGGCCGACATAATGTAAGGAGATTCTCCGGGCTCATTGATTTTGGGTGAAATGGAGTGCGGAGTCTTGTGTTTCAGACATTAGGAAACATTGCCATTCGATGGGCACAGGGAGCTTCAGAAAACGTGCCCACAGCTGGGAACGAGTCATCGACCACCTCGGGGCGGAGGCCCAAATGCAAGCACTTCAGTTTCTCTTTTCAGCTTAACACGCTGACGGGAAACGGATCGCCATTCGAGACGGTGACGTCAGCCGTGTGATCTGGAGCGGTCCAATCGCTCCAAAAGTCTGCCTTGCCGGAGCTCTTCAAGAACTTATATGGAGAGTCAACAAGGCTCCAAACCTTAGACGTCGCCACAAAGCGACGTTCCTCCTCGGTGTGAGACCGGAAAACATTTCCATGTTCTTTCCCTTCTAGTCAGGGCAAACCTGGCCTGAACAGGGACGCCAGGCATGGCAGAGGATGATCCCACAACCGACCTCCACTCGGACCTGAGATGACTCAGACCTTAAAGGTCTTTGATCAAAAGGTGGCACCCTAAAGCCACTCAGAATCCACTGTCAGCATTTGTGAAGATTTCAACGACTAACACTGATGCTCGAGAGGCGTCCAAATATTTTTGGCCTTCAAAAAACATATATAGCTATCTATAGCTCTTTTTACAACGGAGCATCGTCTCAAAGCGGCTTTACAATCCTATACAATCTTAAAAGGCCAATCTGAAATGGAGCAAGCCCAGGGCGACAGTGGCAAGGGAAATCCCTGAATAAAGAAGGAAGAAACCTTGGGAGGAACCAAGACTCGAAAAGGGACCCGACCTTTATGGGTGGCCCAGATGTTTAAAAGTAAGCAAATAATATAATTTAAGTCGCTAATTAAATGTAAATTAGTAATAAAATTCTAAATCAATAACAAAACAGACTACAAATGAGTTCTCAGCGGTAGGTTATTGGAGGCACATCGTCTCACATCTAACGGCTAGATGACGGAGGGAGTTACGGTGCTACTGCTAGATCATCTTCCTCTTCTTTCGACAGGAACAGATTCTATTAATCAGCATCTTCCCGTCAAGGTTAGCCCGTAAACTGGGCACAGAGTCGAGTTTCTCCAGTGTGTCGTTCCTTAGCTTGTAATGCCACAAGATTTTGACGGGGCCCTTCAGGTCATTTGACCCGGGTGCTTAAGGTTGAGGAGGCTTTCGCTCCCCCAACCCCGCCCACCCCACCCCCAGGCTGATGTTCCTGTCGGTATTCAAACAGTTAGAGAGGTTTGGTCTTGGCTCCTTCCAACAGGACGACAGGAGCTGAAGGGCACGCCGGTTTTTGACTGTCACAACGCTCATTTGTGTTTAGCCTGGATGTGCGAGAGGAAGATAAATGGCTTAATATCTCTTGGCGTAACATAACGAGTAGGAGCAATTTGGAGATTAATAAGTACATTCGGAGCACAGGCACTCGGTGAGGAGGAAAGGGGCTGGGGAGTTGGGGGTGGAGCGCTCAGCACTGGGTCGCACTATCCTCCTAATTATCACCAGGGAAGGCTGCCAAACTGGAGGGTTTCCAAAAAGCACAGCAATATGTCTTAAAGAGAGAGAGAGAGAGAGAGAGAGAGAGAGAGAGAGAGAGAGAGAGAGAGAGAGAGAGAGAGAGAGAGAGAG
>JAUZST010004862.1:0-15986 GCA_034779995.1 Parotocinclus haroldoi
TATATATATTTATAATGATGTATGATATATGATAGAATATTAAGTATTACACAAGTATTAATATGTTACATTAAATTTATATTAAAATATCATGTGCGGTTTAAAAGCATATTGTTTGATTTTTTTAAATTGTATGTTACTTAAAATAGTTTAGAGAACCATTCAGATCATTAAAAATTGCTGCCAATTATTACAGATTTCAAAGCTGTTCTTTTTTGATCTGGTCTTTTAATGATGTAACTAGGAGCTTCGGCTTTGTGATGGCAAGCAATAAATCAATTACAAGATTTAAAAATATCAGTCAGTATATATAAATATAAAATATATAAAATAAAATATTTATAATATAATATAAATATAATATAATATAAAATATATATTCAGATCTTTTTGATCACACGTTACATTAAATGAAACAATGTATTCAAATGTATGCCTATAAAAGTAATCTTTTAGAATGAATATATTTAATTATTTTGGAATTCTAATTAAATAGAGTAAAATAATAAAATAGCCCGTTAGTTTATCGCTGTGCTCGCAGCAATATTATGATATTAATAATGAATAGATATTCGTGAATAGATGTCCATTACTGTATTCACACACTTTGTGTCTTTATCTTTGTCTGCAATCATCACTCAACAATCATTATAACAACTTTATAATCTATATATATCATAACTTAGAGCAATTTCTATAACGTAAAAATACCAGAAGTCAGCTTCTGTTGTTAAACAATAAGCCCTGGCTCACTTTTGGGATTCCAGTGCATTTTTAAGGTGTTTGATGGATGGTTTGTTGGAGGTCAATGTTCTGTGCAAGCAAGTTGAGTTCTCAATCTCAGTTAAGTTGGCCAATCAGTTCTCTGTGGAGTTTAGTTATGGATAAGAAGGCAGAAAGTTTGCTGGAAAGGGAAACATGTAAATGAATGATATTCAGGGTATCTAGGGACTTTAATACAACCCACACTACTGCCAATTTGTCTGAAATGTGTTAAATTAATGCGTTCAAAGTGAGTGTGAAATAGCAGAGCTCAATATTTTCTGGATTTGTATCCACAAACATTTGACTACCTAGTGTATATGTAACATATTCACTTTTATACCTGCCTAATCAATTCAGGTTTGCATTGGCTGGTAGAGAAGCATGCAAAGGAGTAACCAACCATGGAAAGGTTGTCAGTCTACTTAAGGGCACATGCACATATGTCACACACACACACACACACACACACACACACACACACACACACACACACACACACACACACACACACACACACACACATAAAAACATTTTTACACACATAGACACCACTTAACCTAACATATATCATTGGTATGTGGGAGGAAACAGGAGAACCTAGAGGAAATTCAGACAGACACGTGGAGAACATGTAAACTCTGCACAGACAGCAGATCTTAGGGTGAGTTGGCATTTTTTTTGTTCCAAATCTGAGACCTGAGACAAAAATGCACTAATCCATTTATTAAACGGTACTTATATTGCACAATGCTCAGGTCTCTGTATTAAATCCACATCCTGCACTTACGAGTGCTAATTCACTAGTGTCATCATCCAGCCATCAACTAATCAATACAGCCCAAGTGGTCTTTTGGTGATACTGATCATTTCCTCTAAAGAAATCATTAATAATCCAGCGTTTGCAGAGAAAAGGCTCGTGCAATGGCTCTCAAAAAATTGGCGATATTTTAAAAAAATATCACCAGCAAAATTTCCCCTACTTTTTGTGAGTAGTGCATTAATGTGTTTTCTTTGGAAATATAGCAGGCAAACATGTTGTGCCTTGCAGCCTCAGGAAGCATAACAAAACAAAGAAAAAGCAATGCTAAATTACTGCAACAATTTGCATGAAATGACTCATCAAACGGTTCGACTCTTCTCAGTAATGACTCATTTCTGAGAGCAGTTCCTCTTTCTCTGCTTCTCAAGGTGTTAATCTCACCTCTTCATCAAACTCTGGTTCTTGGCACAGTCCCCATTACCACCTAATGTGCACACAGTGAGGCGACACTGATCTTGCTGTTACTGAGCAATGAAGCTAATTGGCTACAGGGCCCAAACATACCACCCTTAGCCTGACTGCCATTTCACACCTGCTGCTACTGGTAGTGCGGTGCTCTTTACAATAGCAACAGATTGTGCCATTTTCCACTAGAACAAAACAATAACAGGTTTCCTTACTGCCAGGAGGTACAGTATTCATCAGCAAGATGTGAAATTAGGACTCCCTAGTTGCTTCATGGATCTAGTTTTTCAAACAGTTGTTATAACAAACTCTGCATGATTATATTTTCATTGTCAAATGACAAACTTACACACTCAGTCATCCTTGTAATCATGAATCTGTAATTAAATTAAATATGGCTATAAAATAAATGTATCAATGTCAACACAAAAATGCTTCTATGTTTCTTAGTTTTCTTTCTGACTATATTCATTAATTGAATTATGTTCATACCCATCCGTCAATGCTTCTGCTTCATCCACACGGGGTCATGGGCCGGCCGGTGCCCACCTGGCAACTCTGGGCGCAAGGGCAGGAACAACCCTAAAGATGGCACCAATGCATTGCAGGGCACATGCACACACGTTAGAACCAGGGATCTCTGGAGCAATGAAGCAACAGTGCTAACCACTTGTGTTATTTTTTTTAATGATTTATTTTATTCAAGTCTAGTCATCTTTTAAAAAATAACGATCACCTTGTATGTACACTGCTCACAAAAATGAGGAGACATTTCATTATGGGATACTTCATTTTGAAATATCCCCTAATTTTTGTGAGCAGTATATAACGGTTCTACAACCTTCAGCCTGAAAGAAGCCAGATCCCTTTACCTGACCTTTGCTCTCTATGCTGTATATATCTAACCCCCGTCACAAAGTGCAAAATCCCAATAAAACAAAGCTCAGAGATTGGCGTTAACTGACTTTAAGTGCTGCTGATTGATCGTAGCCTTGCCAGATCAGTTGTCCCGCAGGGCTATGCTCTGTGATCCAGGTAATGTTGGGGCATGGCTGGCTGGTGAGGCTTTACTAACAAGAGGGGACTGTCTCATCCATCTTGAGGAAGTGCTCTGTGAAACATATTGATCCAGAAAGAAAGAAAATCCCAGAAAAGCTGTTCTTTGCCAGACCCCTGACTCCAATCGTGTGGTGACATGGCTCAGGAGATGTCATTTGGTGTCCCTGAGATGCCGGGAAATACCTTGGGATTTGGTGGGTGATGATCTGAGAAGATAATACACCTCAAGCACCACTAACCTTCTAGGAAAAGCACATCTAAGGTGATAACTAGAATCAGACCGCACAAATTACCAGTCAATAACGTTCACAAATAATCAGGAGTGTTCCAAAGAGTGCATGTACTTATTGGCACATACTTCAATAAAACAGCAAAGGCACATTTGAATATAATACCCACCATTAATCAGAGATCATTATCACAATACTTGATTTAAGCTGGATTTTGATTTACAGTCTGGGAACTGTCTAGCAATAATTGCTGCACATATTAGTGACTAACCTTGGAAAGATGTACACTTACAAAGCAATTATCGAATCACAAATCTAGCACAAAGCAGCTTTAGGGAACACTGCACACTGTACCCTAACCCTAATCCTGATTATTTTAATTATTGCTGATACTGTATCTATAACCCAGCTCTAAATACTGGCTGATTCTGACAGCCTTCCTGTTAAACAATTAGCCTGTTTGTTTATAAAATCTACAATCTATTATTAATTGTTAATGTATTGCTATTATCCTACACTTTCACACCTGTGTCTCCAGTGTTCAGAGCACCAGTAGACCAGATTAGAAAGCAAAGCTGATGCAATATAAATCCAAACAAAAATGTATTCCAATTTGGACAGTTAGGTACAGATATGGAGTGTTGAATTGGTGAAACCCTAACAAATACAGACATGTGCAGTCAGCAGTATGAATAACATTGCTAGAGATGCAGAGATAAAAGTATTCCCTTGGAGGGTAACTGATCGCTTCACTTACAGACAGATGTGACAAACCAGTCCAATAAACCCACATTGTCTCTGAGGTGTAACGGTTAAGTCCCTCTTAGAGTCCAATACAAAAAGAGACACAAAAAGATCAAAAGCCAGTCAGAGTGAACAATGCCTAGCAGGTAAGTCACTGATGCTTAAAATATTATGTTTCTCATATAAAGCAACCCAAGAAAAAACAAAAGAGGAAGTAATGTGGCAGTAATATAGAGAGTGTAACTTACACCTACAGAGATGCATGCAAGAAGAAAAGAGAATGATGGGATAAAAGACAAGGAAAGCATATAAGGCAGGCTTTAACGCGGCCAGATACTGGAGATGACGAGGTTTAAACAGTCAACAAATTTCAGCCTCTCATTCTCCATTTGCCATTCTTCTGCACCGTACATGCCTTCTGCTTTATGCTCAGTGATCAAGTGTTTAATCCTGACTTCCAAAGGAAGGTTATACCAGAATTTCAGAAAAAAGACTGTTGACGACTACTGATATGAGCTTGCATGATGTACTTGAGCTGATTCTTTACTTAATCTTGGAAAAGCTTTCCAAAGTGTAACAAGTCTACAAACAGAGTGCTGAATAGGATACACATGAGCTGAAGGTGCAGTAGACCGACTGACAGATGTGACAAACCATTACAAAGTGTAAATGATTGCACTGCATGGCCTCATGCCAATCATGCATTATGTTGCACTTGTAATTGCCTTTACAGGCTCTGCAGGTCCTATTGTAGCTCCATACTCAAGCTCTGCTGGAAACAGAGCCTGGGGGTCAACAGCGTTTTGATAGATCGAATGAGAGGACTTGTTCCATTGCAGTCTCCCCCCTACCATTTCTGAGCCACACACAGGCTCCATTCAGCTCACACAAACACAATCAAGAAAGACCCAGAATCCCACAGCCCACACAAACACATTGTTATGTGTAATGAATATAGGTTAAGCTGGTAATTAGGAAACGACTGGCTGCCCTGTGGCTCAGGTTTGAACACTTAGGCAAAGCAAGTAGTGCCAGGCTTCCCAGCTGACAGAAGCTCACGTGACAGCAGTGAATCCACCTGGGGTGGTGGCCCCCTGGACGCCCATCATATGGCATGCCCTGGAGCGATGGAGAAAAGAGCAAAAGAGAGAGAGGAGGGAGAGAAAAGTCGGTTGTTACAGGAGGTGGCCAGTAAAACTACAATTCAAAGTGATAATTGTAGTCATATCTCTTCCCTTAGGACATCTTCCACAGTCAAGCCATCAGCTTATTTTTTTCCTACGGCTTGCCATAAATACTCAGCACTGCACAAACTGAGTAAATGAGTAAGCCACATTTAACAGTTATATAGACTGCTTATAATAAAACTAATATAAAATGCTCTTTTTGAGCTAAACTCAGTTCAGCCGGTCTTTTTTTTCTGTTAATGGTTTCTGCCTGCTAAAATAGTCATTCATTCACATAAAGTGGTGCTCAAAAGTTTGTGAACCCTTTAGAATTTTCTATATTAAATAAATATGTAAGTATTTAACCTAAAACATTATCAGATTTTCACACAAGTCTTAAAAGTAGATAAAAATAACCCAGATTAGAGTGAAAATATGATAAGTTATTTATTGATTAAAATGATCCAATATTAAATATTTGTGAGTGGCAAAAGTCAGGTGTTTTCAATTAATGGGATGACGATCAGGTGTTAGAGGGAAGCCTTTTTTATTTAAAGAAAAAGGATCTATCAAAGTCTGTGACGTTTGCTCTTCACAGCACACGTTTGTGGAAGTGTAAAATGGGACAAACAAAAGATATTTCTGAGGACCTCAGAAAAAAAGTGGTTGATGCTCATCAAGCTGGAAAAGTTTACAAAACCATCTCTAAAGAATGCATGCGATGAGTGAAGTATGTGAACCTTTGCTTTCAGTATCTGGTGTGACCCCCCCCTGTGCAACAATAACTGTTCCGTTATATGTTCGGTAACTGTTAATCAGTCTTGCACACCGGTTTGGAGGAATTTGGTGGGATTCCTCACATTAACTGCTCATTTCAGGTCCTTCCACTACATTTCGATGGGATTAAGGTCAGGACTTTGACTTGGCTATTCCAAAACATTAACTTTATTCTTCTTCAACCATTTTTTGGTAGAACGACTTGTGTGTTTAGGGTTGTTATCTTGCTGCATGACCCATATTCTCTTGAGATTCAGTTCATGGGCAGATGCCTTGACATTTTCCTTTGGAATTCTCTGATATAATTCAGAATTCATTGTTCCATCAATGATGGCAAGCCGTCCTTGCTCACATGCAGCAAAATAGGCCCAAACCATGATACTACCACCACCATGTTTCACAGATTGGATAAGGTTCTTGTGCATTAATGCAGTGTTTTCCTTTCTCCAAACATAACACTTTTCATTTCAACCAAAAAGTTTTATTTTGGACTCAATATCCTTCTGGATTGTCCACATGATCTTTAGAAAACTGCAGACGCAATGCAATAATGGTCTTTTTGGAGAGCAGTGACTTTCCCCTTGCAACCCTGCCATGCACACCACTGTTGTTCATTGTTCTCCTGTGTTCTCCTGTGTTCTTCAGTTGCTTAGAAGTTACCCTGGGGTCATTTATGACCTCGCCTTGTTACACGCCTTGCTACCTTGAATTTCCTCCATTTGTACACAATCTGTCTGACTGTGGATTGGTGGAGTCCAAACTCTTTATAGATGTTTTTTTGTAACCTTTTTCAGCCTGATGAGCATCAACAATTCATTTTCTGAGGTCCTCAGAAATCTCTTTTGTTTGTGCCATGATACACTTCCACAAACATGTGCTGTGAAGAGCAGACTTTGATATATCCTTGTTCTTTAAATAAAAAAGGCTGCCCACTCACAGCTGGTTGTCATACCACTGACCGAAAACACCTGACTCTTGCCACTCACAAATAGGTAATATTGGATAATTTTAATCAATAATTATATTTCCAAGTATAATCTTTTTACCGTCATCTAGGTTTTTTTTATCTACTTTTTGGACTTTTATAAAAATATGATGATGTTTTTTTTTTATCATATTTATGCAGAAATACAGAAAATTCTAAAAGGCTCACAAACTTTCAAGCATCACTGTAGGCAAAGTCTGTGTATGATAGATGCATCATAGATTGTGCCCTCTCTAGGAGGGAGTCTTTCTAGGAGTTCCTGCCTTGTGTGCTAAGCCTTCGGCTAGGCAACTGCCTCTACCATGACATTGTCCAGGATCAAGCGGATAATAAGGTGAATGAATAAATGAACGAAGTGTTTTAGAGAGACATGTTTAGTACAAATTATGAGGACAAGTGAGAGAAGAATATTACACTGTAAGCCAAGTGGTTTGATGGATGAGTGGTTAAAGTATATTGGATTAATGGCCAGAAGGTAAAGGGTTCAAATCCAAGCACTCTTACCACTCTTGGACACTTGAGGAAAGTCCTTAAACCACAATTGCTCAGAATGTACATTGTAAGATTATATTAGTTATAACTCAATCCATATAAGGTTATCTATTAAATAAAATGGAACGGCAAATGAAGATAACTGTAAAGTACATAGCATTGCACTGTGTTTTTAATAAATGTTTAAAAAATGGTAACAACAAAACTGAAAAAAATATTACTCCATGCTTATTCAGTAGACCCTTTTACACATAACTTTAGCCTGACTGTTGTACTGCCTTGGAATTAATCGTTTAAATTCCAGTAAATCACTCTTTAGTCTTTAAATAAAAAATGACTATGTCATAAATGACAAAGCTCTACCTTTAAGACCTGCGCGATTACACGATTTAATCTGTCTGTACATTTAAGTCCCATTATCTAAAATCTCCCTTTACTGCACAAATTAAAGATTTCCCTGTTCTAACAGCTCAACTGGTCTAACAATGTTAAACTCATTACGGGCTTAATAATGAGCTGGTGTGTTGAAATAGGTGTAAAGGGAGCAAGGAAATACTGTAATGTATAATGCATGGTGACATTGTGACCAGGATGAAAAGGTGATAGAAACTATTTTAAAGTTGTCTTCATTTACAGATTTTAAAGGTGAATAGTATTATTTAAAAAAAAATCTGAACATGTCCTCTTGCATTACAAATGAAATGCAATGAAATACCAAAACACAACTCAAGACGACACCCGCTAGAGGCTGTATATGAACTAAAGTGCAGTTGGCAGAGCTCTAGTTCATGGTACAGTGCTGTACCATGCTGGTTTGCATTAAATTCATTGAATGCATTGACATCAAATGAATACACTGCCAATTATGTTGTACTGGCCTCAAAGCAGATGGTAAATTAGGATATTTAACACATGTCTCTTCAAAGCAAAGTTTGTCTGTAATCTCTGGGTTCTCTCCAAACCAAAGGAAAGGCAAAAGGCATATAGCACAAACTTTTTTCATTTTATAGATAACCTGCCGCATGTGGTCACCCTCTTTACAAGTAATTTTAAGTAATTCCCACAGAATATTTTTAATGAGGGTTTGTTTTTGGGAATAAAATGTTAATTTACTGCATATGTATCAGAAGAATTTTGACTATTTAAACAGATTCTTGGCATTATATTTGGGGATGGGGTATCAGCATAACATTTAAATAAATAAAAGTAACAAGAAGAAGAAATGTTTGCACATTGAAGCTAGAACTTTCTATTTTTTTTCAAAGACTTGTGCTTTCAAAAATACTTTATTGAAGTTTACGAATAATAGTAATTGCTTTTGTTTTAGATTCTGTACAGTACTGGTACATACATGTATATGCTATATGCTATGGTATGGGAGTGTTTTGGAAAAAAGCTACAGGTAATGGTGAATTTCTGAACAACTGGATATGCCGAATTACACAAGAAATAGATATTTTATGCATGATACAAAGTTCTTATTAAGCAGTAGAATTTAAGACTGGGTATTTTTATGTTTTTATGTCACTATTGCTTTAAAAGTATGAGTCTGCTCTGCTATCAAATCAAAGCAAATACCATATTGAATAAAAAAACAAAGAGCTGGGAACTATTTGGAAATCCAAGTATTTCCTATATTCCATGAACAAATATACATCCCAACCTCTAAACCATAAGTCATATTATACCCATTACTGGACACACACACACACACAATTATTACTTTTTGTCTCTCTGCTACAACACTTTTTAAGAGTAAGCCAAAGACATTGGCATGTTGAAGCACAAAAAGAATATACCAGGTCTACACCACTGCCCTCTGGAAAGCCCTTATGATTGTAAGAATATGTAACGAAGCTGGAATATTCATTATACATCAGCAACATCATTTATTCATTTCCTCTGTCTGTCTGTAAACATGCCTACAGCCTCTGATCAACACCAGCACAGTCGTGCATGCGTGTGTGTGTGTAAGGTCCCATTTTGAGCCAAATGTTCTTGTTACGAGTAACAAAGCACCACCTAGGCTTTTACATATTGCATGTTGTGCAAGACTAAAATCAGTGAATCAGTACATTGATAAACTATTACTTAAAGAAAGCACTCTAAGTATATCTGATAAAAATATTTTATAGCCCCTTTTAGTGCGAAGACAAATGCTTTGTCACAGTTTCTCAGCCAGCAATGGGAAAAATATCAAACTTAAACAATTCTTAGTTCTTCAATAAAAGCAGATGACTGGCGGTGGGCACCGCCAATAGTAGTTGTGGGGCACCCCTGGTTTGGACCAAAGCTTGCTACTGTCCCCTAAAAGTCAAGGAGTCTGGATGGAAGGGGAATTCCCCGGGAAGGCAAACACAAAGAGACAAACCTGTCTAACACAAATCCAGGACTAACCTGGATTGAAGAGAAATATTGGGCAGGATGAAGAAGCTGCGACAGAAAGTAGCATTATCCAGCATTACCTTGATAAATGAGATACAAACAGGTACCAAATTATAATTAGTAATAAATAATAAAATACTGAATAAATGACATGGTCTGCAGACCTGCTTGTAATTATAAAATTCAGTAGATAAATGTATCAGATATGGTAACTTAGGTCAATCTTATTGGCTAGCCAACACATTAGTTTCAGTTATATATTGTTTGGTTGTCAGTACAGGTTAGGATCAAATAAAGATATTTCCAGGCTTAATTATAAATCAACGTGACATGGCAATGCTATAGCTTTGAGGTCTTATCAATCATAACTATGTTCAAATCAGCAGTACTGTGATTTGGCTGCTTTTCAGAAGCTAGTGCATGTTTCATGAGTAGGTGCATCCATGCTATCTTATTCTGTATAGCACAGCATAGGGACTGTGGTGGCCTAGGGGTTAATGACTATAGACCAGAAGGTATAGAAGGTTCAAATCCCATCTCTGCCACAGTTGGGTCCATGAGCAAGCCCCTTAGCCCACAATTGCTTGGACAGTAAGACTGTATGAATTGTAAGTCACTCTGGATAAGGGCATATGCTAAATGACATAAATCTACATAGCTGATTCTCTTCTCAAATATAAAAGTAAATAAAAAGAGTTCGACAAAAGGACTTGATTCTGAAAGACTGGGCTGCATTTACCCGTGAAATATTTCTGTACCACCTTTGACAAATGGATTTTCCACTGAAACCTACAGATATTTATTGGGCAGTGAGACACTCTGCCCAGTAATACTTCATGCTGTCAAACAGTGTTACATTCACTCGCATATAATCTTTTATGAAGTTTATATAAACATTTAATAATACAAAATAATAATTACACAATCTGAATGTCAATAAAAGTATTTTACAACAAGGAACAATGCTTTAAATAGATTCGATATTTTTATAACGGAACCATGCCTGTTTTATACACTCATAACCACAGCATTAGCTTATCAACAGTGAAAGCTAACACTGTTAAATCAAATTATTCACTTCACACGTGAAATACTGTGGCCTACATTCACCGGAGCAGAATCGCTTTAGCAATATTTTTTCTGCAACCCCCCAGCCAGTAAATAGAGGCCTTTCCTAGCCTACAAGCTTCAGATGACTGTAAGTGTAGTTTCTCTTAATGGCCTCAGAACTGCTGATATCCACAATAAGATGGGCATTAGTGCATCAGTAAGTTCAGCAATGGACTATAGGTTATGTGAATCACAAATACTTAATAAGAAAGTGAGATACAGTAACTGTATAGAGCAAAAACAGTGACTAAGAAAGATATTTTAAAGACTGCTAAGAAATATAAGGTTTTTGTTATGTAATATGTAACGCCCTGTATTCTAACAGGGCACAAGACAAAAACTCCAGACAGGGCAGCAATCCATCGTATGACAGATCCACTCTTACACACCAGACCCAGATCGCACCACTTGAGATCAAATCCAAGACCATCTTTCTGTGAGGTGACAGTACTGAGCTGCACCATCCTTACATGCCTTACTATAAAACAGCACCATATTTTGGACAATATGCTGATCAACCAGCTGTACCTGAAAGACCATGCGAGTTGACCAGGTAAATATCAGCCCAGAACTAACCAGCATGGAGCAACATATCCATATTTTTAGCAGGGTTAACTGTTTAAAGTTTAAATCATATTTTGTGTTTCAAATAGCTGGGTTTATCAGAGCAAAGGTTTATGTTGTTAGGTTGTATGTATCAGAAAATCACATTTAGTTTGATCTGAAAACAAATGCGCCATGAGTCAATTACATTACAGTCTGGCTCTTTTTTCCACCTACTCACTTCTTGATGAGTAATAACTGTGGCATCCACTGGTTTTAACTGTTTTTTCAGTGAGTGTCATATAGTAATATCTGTTGGCTCCAGTTCCTGAAAACAGACTCAGGCGAGCGAGAAAAAGCGTGTGTGTGCGAGGGGGAGAGAGAGAGAGTGCAAAAATCTAGTACTTCGGTACTTTTAAGTACAGAAGATTTTTTCTCTGTTTTCTCTCTTTACTGTGCTTGTCATGAAAAATTCATAACACCATTTCTGTCTAACAGTTTGCCACAAGTCAAAGTGTGCTGCCGTGTGGATAAAAAAAATTAACCCATTATTTCGTGATTCTATCAGCATTCTCTTGAATGTGACAAAAACCTTTATGTTTGTGTATTGCTTGAAAAGATATTATTAAAAAAAAAAAACTATAAATAAAATTCATTCAGTATTACAAATGTATAATAAATCACAAACTGGGTCATATTCAAAGACTTCTCTGCTTCATCATGGGAATTGAGCATGCTGATTGAATTCCAGACGAACGTCATTGTCACTGTTTATAAAGCAACTGATCTACAGTAACATTCCAAAACAGTGAAAACTAAAGCGCAGACAGTAGATGTTGAATTAACTGGCAAGTTTGTATGCAATGGCTTGGAAGGGAAAAGGCTTCAGTCTTTCATGGCAAGAGAGAGTGAGTGTTTAAGTGATATGGTAGATCACTATATGTTGTAGATGTGGTTTGAGGGTTGTACCAAGTAGCAGTTTGGACTGTTTAAAAAAATATTTACATCTAGCCGATGTATATTTTGTATATAACTGATTTTTTTTTTGGTTTGCATTTCTTTTTCTTCACTAATAACTACCCACACTATATGGTAGTATGACAAGGTCTCTGTGTCACTGCTGAGGTCAAGTCCCTCTAAGACCTCAGATATACTGTACTGCAGATGACTGTTTTACAATTAAATTTTGTATGAATTAACCAGGATGTTAAGCATATTAAACTGGAAAATGTGTTAGTTAAAGCACGCTACAAATATGAAGTTTTGAACTTTTATTGATTCGCTGGAATAAACTGTGGACGACAAAACAAATCAGCTTGTTGGCTCTAGCTAGAAACATTTAGGGCAAGGATTACATTAAAATTTAAAATTCAGGCTAAAACATTCCGTCTTTTAAGTAGGTCAATACCTTAGCTTTTAAGTAAGACAATACCAAATATATACTATATATATATATAGTAAAATAAACAAGAATTAATACATATGCACACAAAATAATTAATTACTTGAAATGATTATATATATATATATTCATATTATATATATATATAAGTTTAAGTAATTAATTATTTGTTTTGCTTTCTTGTTTATTTTACTATATTTTCTTCTATTGTTTCTACATTGTTCATGTTCAAACACACTACATCAATAAAGTTGAGTTTGTGTAAATGTAGGCCAACTCTTAAGAGCTACTATGAAAAGAAGTCAGTGTGTCCTATGTTCTCAATATGATCACACTGTGAAAGGAAGACAGGACCAAAAGAGATCTGGCTTCTTCTGTGATGGGCTCAAAACCACAATGGAGGTCTGGCCTAGTGACCTGTTTGCTGGCGGTCCAAGGGAATCTGCAGCTGACAAAAGAAACCGCTGCATTCTGCCACTAATTAAGAACCTCCCTCATTAGGCCTCAGATCTCAAACATCTCTGGCTGACTCCAAAACGTCTCCCTACTGTTTGTTCTGTCTCTGCTTTATGACATCGAGCCAGTTGTGGTGAGCGGGTAAAGTGGTTAAATCTGATAAATGAGGCAATCTTTAAATATTAATTATGCATTAATTACATTCATAAGACAAAACAAACGCCCGGTTAAAGATTCATGAGAAGCCAGCTTGGTTTACTTCCTCTTTTTTTGTCCAATGCAATTGCAGGGAGTAACTGAAGGGAGGGATTTTGTTTTCATGCAGGATAAAATGAAATGCACTTATTAGATCCTTCTCCTGGTGGATTAATTTGGTAGAAATGTGAGAAATTGGAGAATAAGAAATGTGAACATTAACAGAAAATGGAACCGTGGCACAAGAATGAAATGCATGATGTCTCTGAGGCTCTGTGACCTACGACCCCTCTTTGCTTGCTCTTCATCTTAGATTACAGAACATTTGGGACACTGTGACCCTGTAACCTGCTGCTGACATTGAGTGCTGGTGGATATATTGTTGTCAGTGAACATGAGGGAGTCCAGATATTCTGTTTTTAACGACTGTTGTAAGAAACTTTGAATAAAAACCTTTTCATCAGTAAGACTAAACTCATTCCCTAAGTGCTGAACATAGCACTCTTTGAGAAACAAGCACAAACAAGCACACCAAAACAGAAACCTAACACTCCTTGCTGTAAGCTTTCTCTCTACCTGTCACCCCTAAGATCTGTCTCACTCTCTCCTGAGTTCAACTTACCTCCCAGCTCTAATAAATATTTCACACATGGAAAGTTTAGTAAACAGAGGCATAGAGAGGCCATAGTTACCCAGGAGATGGGTCACTAAGGGAACTGGGGTAAACTGGGGTCTATAGGGATTGCCCCATTTACAGGAAGCACACCTTAAAAAGCCCTATGCTAAATGAAAATCATCTTCACCTGTTGTGGGGCTGCAATAATCCCAACTGGGGCTGTATTTAAGTTGCGATGCTAACACTCACTGAATGGCCCTGTCAACTTTTAGCACTGGAACTGTGTGTATTGCAGAGTGGCAAAAACAGTTAGTGGTACTGCAGCCCTGTGATGACAGACCATCTTCATTTTGAAGAGAAATCAGATTATTGCAGTTACATTTGATCTTTCAAAGCAGAACATTATTTAGCTCAACACTACATTCTAACCGATATAGTGAAAGTGATATTCCCGTCTCACAATTTTCAAGCTATCTAATTAAGTCTAATAAGTGCAGCGAATCAATCATACCTTGCCCTGATAATATATTCTAATTTAATGAGACACTCAAATGATAATAGGAATGCCAGAATAATGCATTCAAGCTAATGCTTGCTTAATATGCTGGCCTTACACTGACTTGTCATTTTACTACCAGAAATGCAGGCATAATTTATGTGAACTTGTTACTTGGAGAACATCAGTATCAAATCAGCACTGTTATGCTTGTTCCTTATATATATATATATATATAATGGAAGTATTA
This sequence comes from Parotocinclus haroldoi, assembly GCA_034779995.1. NCBI lineage: Eukaryota > Metazoa > Chordata > Actinopteri > Siluriformes > Loricariidae > Parotocinclus > Parotocinclus haroldoi. The sequence goes on from JAUZST010004862.1 coordinate 14,897, forward strand.
CAATACTATAATGTATAGAATGCTTGAATGATGCAACATCTACTTACTTTGGCTAAAAAACATTGCAGTTTTCTACCTTAAATAAAAAAGTTGGCTTATGAATGTATGTGTGGCAGGGAGATTGATAGCTTGTGAGTGTGTGTGTGTGTGAGAGAGAGAGAGAGAGAGAGATGTGTAGGGTGCAAATGCGGTGACAGCAGTGAGATCCACACTGAAATAGTAGCCGACCCTGGCGGGCCAGCCACACAGGCTGCGAGTGGGCCCTAGCTCTTGGGAGGATAATTGGAGCAGCGCAGGCAACATATGGCTAAGCAGGAGAGCCTGCTGCTGCAGCAGCTGTGGACTGGTGCTGGAGATCAGAAGCACATTAAAGAGACTGTCCCCCTCCCTCCATGCCCCTTTACTCAGTCACTCTGCCCTGCCTTTCTATCTACTCCTCCTCCTGCTCCCATCCTCTCTCTCTGCAAACATTTAAATGACAGCTCTTAACAGACACCCCCCCCCCCACCTTCACTATCGCTGCTCTCATGCCCCCAGGCAGCTCTTAGAGGTAGAGAGAGAGAGACAGAGAGAGAGAGTACCAAAAGACAGAGTGTGTCAATAAACTTGTTTTGTATAATTTTCTAGATCGGCATGATCTAGTTATAATTTCATTATTTTAGTCCAGAATGAAGAGCAGTGATAACTGTTGTGCTAACCTAAAGGAACATGACAAACATGGCAATTTGGCATGGAGAAATAATGCAAGCTGTACCTATAGAATAATAACAGGTGGGATTTGTGGTGTTCAGCTTAATCCCAATGCTTAAACATTTACATATACAAATGTATGGACTAAAATATTCTGAGTGAGTTCATTACTTGAAAACTTTAAGTCTCTTTCATAACTGGAAAAAGACTACAAGCATCACGACTTTCATAAGCATTCCAAGCCCTTCCTGACAGTTGTGGAACATCTGTGTGTATCCAGTTCTCATTTTGTGTGTATATGTACTGTATACTAAATGCACACATGGCATGCACACACTATATATATATATATATATATATATATATATATATATATATATATATATAGAGAGAGAGAGAG
>JAUZST010004863.1:0-15986 GCA_034779995.1 Parotocinclus haroldoi
CTCTCTCTCTCTCTCTCTCTCTCTCTCTCTCTCTCTCTCTCTCTCTCTGTCTCTCTCTGTCTCTCTCTCTCTCTCTCGCTCTGTTCCTCCTCCAGCGGACGGATGGCTGCAGCGGGTTCTGATAGTGGGATCAGAGGCTCACGTCATCGAGGAGATCCAGCTCTTCGAAGGGCAGCAACCTGTGGACAGCCTGACCATCTCGCACAGCAAGGTAACACACCTTGTACGGCTTATCGTACCTCGTTTTCTTTAACCCCGCTGCTTAACCGGTCGCAGTTTGTGGCCGTTTTGTTTCGCTTTTCCGTTTGCTGCGTTTTTGTTTCCAGGTGCCTCTTTTTTTTATCCTTTTGCCTGCTTAAAAGTTATGAGAAACGAAATGACGGAACCAAAAAGCAGAGCCGTTGTTCATATGTGAAACTTTTCATTTATTTCTGTTTTTTTTTTTTTTAGAAGTACCTTTATATCGGCTCCAGGTCAGAAGTGCTACAGTTGCCCTTGGCCAATTGTAGCCGTTATCACTCACAGCCGGACTGCTGGCTGTCCAGAGACCCGTACTGCGCCTGGGACAGCGAGGGGCGAGCCTGTGTCCGCATCGACCTCCACCGCGGGTACACACACACACACACACACACACACACACACACAGACCACAGAGAAAGTCCATTACAGCCCTCTCTAGACATTTCTATTGCCTTTTGGACTCTGTTTACCTCAGTTCTGCTACAACGGTATCCTATCAATTGATTTTATATGTCATATGTTTTTTTGTAATATAGAGTAGAATTAAAAATATAGAATTAATGTATATAATTGTCTTTTTATTATTAAAAGCTATTTCATATTCCATATGCATATTATTCTACGTTTATTAAGTCTGTTTTATCCTTTTCCTGTTCTTTTCCTTTTATTAATTTTTTTTTTCTACCTCTAAATTTGTTTTTATTTACTTTTTCAATGAAACCCCCTGTTTTTAAACTAGTTTTTCTTCATTTTCTTCCCTATTTATTCCCCATTCTATTCTTTTTTTTTTTTTTAACTTTTTCTACTTTTTTAACTGTTTATTTTATAGATTTATTTTTAGTGTTCTCGTCTTCTCTATCCGCTACGGGATTGTTTTGCTTTTTCTATTCTATTTTCTAATCGTTATTATCTGTTATTCTGTCGTCTATGACTGCCGTTTTCTTATTTTTTTTACTTTATTGTCTGTTTTTCTTTCGCTTTTTTTATTTTTCTGTTGCTCCTTTTAGTTTTTACCTTTTCTCAGTGCTTGGGCTTTACTTCTCATGCTTTCGCTGTTTTTCCTTTTTTAAATTTTTTTTTTTAATCAGGGTTTTTTTTGTGCGTCATTAAATTTCCGTTCTGTTTTCTTTTATTTCTTTTTTCCGTTGTATTTTTCTTTATTTCTCCTCTCTCGGTCCGTCTCGTCTCCGAAAGCGAGCACGAGCATTGCAGACGGATGATCGTAGTGTCTCTGGTTCCTCCCGCAGGTCCATGTCCACTCTCACTCAGGACCTCATGCTGGAGAGGTTCAACCGAGGCTCAAAATCCAAGTTCGACAAACCCGTGTCCATCCCCAGTCCGGGTGAGTCACACTCTAGCGCTCCCTGGTGGCCAAACCCCAAAAAAACCGATAGCAGTTCATGTTGAGAAGTCCTAATAAAACCCTAACGTTTGTATCAAATCGATATATCCACATAAATATATATTGTTGCCTCGTGTTTTGCAGAACATTCCCACCTGAGGAACGTGACTGTGGTGGTGGGTTCGGACCTGGTCCTGCCGTGCCAGCTGGTGTCCAATCTGGCTCGTCCCTCGTGGGCTCTGAACGATCGCGAGCTGGTGCTTTCGGGAGACGGTGATGCCTCGGGACCTCGCTTTGACCACACCCTTCGCGCTCTGGTCGTCCCGAGGGCGGGCGCTCTTCAGGCGGGCCGATACGTTTGCTACTCGGAGGAGCAGGGGGTGAAGTTCCAGACGGAGCGCTACCACGTGGCGGTGGTGGCCAGCGCCCCGGTGTTTATGGAGGCGCGGGCGCCGGATGCCAGCATGGGTCTCTTCTGGGTGCTGGTGGTCGCTTTGGGGGTGACTTGCCTCCTGTTGCTCGCCGGCGCCCTCTATTTGCGCCGCAGGCTGAAGTTGGCGCTGGGGAAATCGGGAACGGCAGAGATGAAACCGTTGGAGAGTACTCTGGTCTATCCCATCACGCTACCCAAAGAGGCGCCGAGCTTCGTGCCTAGCAAGATGCCCGCCACCTCGAGTCACGAAGAGGATCGATTCTGGGAAACGGGAGCGAATTATTACTACTCGGATGGATCTTTGAAGATCGTCCCCGGACACGCGACCTCCTCGTCGCCGAGCGCTATCCCGGGACAACCGCTTCACTCGCCGAGCCGCCTGAGCCTGACGAACATCCGCAACTCGGGATCGAACGGGTACGTCCGGCTCAGTCTGAGCGTCGCCGGGGAGGACCGGCCGAACGGCAGCATGGCCGGGGGAGGAGTCGGGGTCGGGAAGCTTGGACTTGGGGCCAGAGAGAACGATTACACGAGTCCGTTTAAGGAGGAGCTACGGAGGACGCTGCAGCAACGGAGCGTCCTGCCCGACGCCAATCCCGAAGAGTCTTCGGTGTAACGGGCGAGCCGGGCCGTCCAAACCAACGCCGCCTACCTCCCTCCCTCGTGGAGAAACGTCCTTTCTCTCTTTCCTCCTCCATCAGATCCATTTGCTCTTCACGTGCACCGTTAACCACCCAGCAGAAGGCATGGCAGCGCTAGAGGCCAAAATCCAGAGCGCACCCGCAGGCACGTCGAACCACTTTAACATCATCATTTAAAAAAAAAAAAAACACAAACGATCGAGGACGGAAAAAATCACTTGAAGGGGATGAAACTGTGCAGCGCGGTAGGAGGAGCCTCGTGTTTCGTCCTGGGCTTGGACTCGAGAGCAAAAACGGAGAGGGACGAGATATTTAAAAACAAAAACAAAAGACTTTTTTTGCAAGACGACAATCATGCTTTGTGTCTCGGCGGCAGGACCGAGAAAGCGTGAAAGAAAGAAATGGAGGGAGCCGCGAAAGGAGAAGGAGAGAAGAACGCCGGAGTTTCTCAGCAGCTCGGTAGCTTTTCCTCCGAGAATGTCTTGACTCTCAAAGCACTAATATATTGTGACGTTTGTAATTTAAAAGACCGCCGTATTTCTGTAATTAACGCCGACTCATGAAGGAGCGACGCAAGACTTGTTTCACCGCTTTGGCTTGGAATGTGAAATTGAAATTGAGGATGGCCTTTATCTCGCCGCCCTGAAACCAGATCTTTTATTTTGCAAAGAGAACGGCTTTGGGGGGGCTTAGCTTTCGCGCACAATGGCGCCTCGCGTTCGTTGCTGTCCGCCATGGATTGTTTGCGAAGAACTTGGATGGGCACGACTGGTTGTCAGTTCCTAATCAGTTCCTGGTCCATCACAGGTAATCGGTGCAGGTGTTACAATAATATCCCGGTTACAAGTAGCTCGGTCTGAGGGAGGGGAGCCAGGGCATGGGGATCAGCCCCCGGCTGTAACAGATCCCCGCCCCAGAGGTACCACCCTGAACGTCGCCCGTTTCATTGCATGACGGTCCGTTTTCATCGCAGACCGAAAGTTTTATTGACGACTCTTAAAGACGTTGTGATTTATTTTTATTTTTTTCTTTCAATCGTGCCTCTTCAGCATGGGCTAAGCCAAAGTAGACTGCAGATTTTTTTTTTAATTTAACTTCGGAATCCGTCCGCTGCACAGAAGCGAACCGTTCCGCCCACGCTTACCGAGTGTTTTGTTTTTTTCTCTCTTTTTAATGATAAACGTTGTGGCATGACGGCTTCACGGTGTTTTTTTTTTTTAGCAGCTCTCCGTTCTTCACCAGCGTCCAGATGTTGGTTACGGTTAAGAAAGCAGAACCTGCCGCTGCCGGAGACGACCGGAGTTTCTTATTTTCGAAATTTTGCTGGTTTCGAACGCGCCTTGATTGCCAAGGCCTAAAAATTCTCAGGGCGGGGCTTTTTGAAATCAGAAAGACGTGTGCTGACGTGAAAACATTTTGTATTAACGCCAAAAATTATTATTATTATTATTACTATTATTACTACGGCCTCCGTTTTTTGGAATGGGACTCGCTCCTGGAGCGTACTGACGCTGTGCTTTTTCTGTTCGATTTCAAGGACAGTTATAACTCACTAAACATGTGTTACTGTCTAAATATCAAAGATCATACGCGTGGTTCTGTAACGATACCTAAATTATTTCAATTATTCACCACCGGGAGGGATTCGGACATTTTTTGAACTCTGACTAATAATTTCCAACCCCCGAAATCCGGTCTTAAGAGATCAGACCCCTGGGAGGTGGAATGGAGCGACATATTTCCCCCCAAAAAAACAAAATCAAAAACAAGAAATGTCCGTAGATTTTAAGACGTTTCCGAACTTTGTGCACCAACAGAGAGCCAGCTCAGTTCCTGGATCCTCAGTTTCTGTTAGGTTTCCTTTCAAATGGACTTCTGGGGATCCTTGGTCGAATGAAGTGCGTTGTTAATTTCAAAAAATAAATAAATAAATAAACAAATGATAGAATTATACCGTGCCATGAATGCGGGGCAGTTCTTTCTCTTTCTGTTTCTTTTTCGCCCGGCAACCACACAGAGAAGGCCTCTGATTGGCTAATTGGGGTTTTTCTACTCCAATCAGAGATCACGCTGCCGATGAGGATTAAAAACGTTGCAGTCGAGCCTGTTTGGTGAAGGATTTGGTTCACTTTTAGAAACACACAGCATGGTTTGTGTTCAGCTCTTCTGTCGGGGCCAAAGCCGCGGTTTATCGGCTCCGTTAACGTTACTGTTGTTATTTTTTGTCATGATTTACTGCCTGCTTTTTAATACCCGTGTCTCTTGTCGTTGCTGTTTTTATTCTAAATTTTTGGGGTTTTTTTTAATATAATTGTTGTTATTTTTATTTTAGGGATTATGTTGAGTAACTTATTTTGCCTGTACAAAAAATACAAATGTTGATATTTATTACCGTTGTACATACGTCCTTATTTTTTATATATGTATATAATCACATGAAATAAAAGTTGAGTTCGCCTCACGCTGTGTATTGTGTGGTGTTGTGTAACGTCGGGGGTTTTTTTTGGGGGGGGGGGGGTTCCCACCCCGGTGCTTGCTCGCTGCACTAAGTGCACTTGATAGGATTGATCGAAATGTCATGAAGTGCGCTCCGACGGGGGAGAGAAACCCGAAAACTAGTGCTAAATGCTTTGGGAAATCTGGGCACTGAGAGCGACTTTAACGTGAACGTTTTCTCTCTTGCAAAATACGTCTTGATTTCTCTTCTATTCAGGTTTGTGGAACTGGTTACTTTAGGGCTGTGGATCTTTTCCTCTTGCCACTGCTGCCTCTGGCTGCTCCGAACGTCTTGTTTTCAGCCATGGAATCTTAACGAAGAGCACAAGGCGCAAACTGAATCAACATAACGAGCGTTGGTCCATCTCAGGCAACCTTTGTTCCATTCTGACCTGGTTTCTCCTGGGTTACTCTTTTTAGGAGTCGTTTCTATTATTTATACGATCATGTTTTCCTCGGAATTAGAAAATGCATAACATGCAACCCGTGTTTATTTTTTACAGTAAACGAATAACTTTCTTTTTTTGCAACGTGTTCAATTATTCATTCATCCATCCCATTATCTCGGGACAAGCCGGCGCCCGCCCAGCAGCCCTGAGCGCAAGGGCAGGAACAACCCTGGACGGGTCGCCAATCCAGCGTAGGGCCCACAAACACATAGTCACACGCTAAGGGACACTTTAGAGACACCAATTAACCTTACGCGCATGTCTTTGATCTGTCGGAGGAAACCGGAGTACCTGGAGTAAACCCGCGCAGACGCAGGGAGGACCCAGGCCGCCCCGCCCTGGCGCCGCCCCGCCGAGCCCCCGTGCCGCCCCGTTTTAAACGATTTACCTTACATTTGCAGTTGGATCTCTGCGCAGGACGCTTTGCTTAATAATAACGTGTTTGTTATATTTAATTTATTATTAGTTCTCTGTACATACGGGAACGTCCCGGTGGAGGAAACGGCACCGAATCGATGGACCGGCGACTCATGTGACTGTATACATATTTCATAACAGAAAACTTTAGGCGTCGAGTCTGGCTGAAATCACACTTCAGCTCCGTTTCTTTTCTTTTCTTTTTTTTTCTCCAAAACACATTGATTGTGTTACGAAATCTACTGTCGAACACGGTGCTGTTTGTCTAATTCCCGTAATTAGTTTGTTTACAGGATGTGCACTCACACACGCCATAATTTGTATTGATTTATTGGTCCCATATAAGCAGTCTAAGTCTGCAATTCAGCCATTCGTTTAAATTACCCCCCCCCCCCACACACACACACACACTCTCTCTCTCTCGTTCCCTCTAGGCACTGTTTGTCAAATCCTCATTATTAGCGCCCACCTTAGAACACACCGGATGTCACCGCCATGAGAGACATACTCATAATCCTTTCTCTCTGTCTCTCTCTGTCTCTCTCTCTCTCTCACTCTCTGTCTCTCTCTCTCTCTCTGTCTCTCTCTCTCTCTCTCTCTCTCTCACTCTCTCTGTCTCTCTCTCTCTCTGGTTCTCGGGATGTAAGCGTTACAGACATTTCAATCCTGATCATCATCACTCAGCGAAATTGTTTCAGGATTTGTTTCGGAGCTGACATTCTGATGATATCACGTCCTCGCCCGGTCCCGCAGCCAACCTAATCTCGCCAGTGCGCAATCTATTCTCATTAACCCCTCTCTCTCTCTCTCTCTCTCTGTCTGTAGTTTTATTGATGTGGCATGCGGTATGACTACAAATAGTGCGCTCATCTGTCTAATTCTCATTAGCAGTTGGACTACGCTCACGCACATTTGTATTACTAAGTGCGCAAGGCCCTTAAGTTGATCGCGTAGCATTGTAGTTGAAGCAAACGCAAAACAAACCCCACCTCCACCACCTCCACCCTACTTGTCCAGGGTCACAGAGGAGGTGCCAGTCCATCTCAGGGTCCATTATTGCCCTATCCTAATCCTAACCATACGAGCAGTTTTTTTTTATGTTCCTCCGTTTTCGGATATTGCTATCATCATGAAGATCTGGCAGAGGTAGTATAAGACACTTAGACACACACACACGCACACACACACTGCATGCTGTGCCAGCTGCCACATGCTGAAAGATTGTACGGGGCACAGCTGTGCGGTTCAGCAGAGCGTAACATCAAAGTGAACCCAATGAAGCTCTGATCTCACGTCACCGAATCACAAAGACGGGCACTATAGTTAACCCACCGTCCCTCAGACTGTACGTCGAATCGGTTGTAAGTCGCTCTGGGAACCTGTGCTGAATGCTGTACAAATATAGTAATACAACTGTGTGTGTGTGTGTGTGTGTGTGTGTGTGTGTGTGTGTGTGTGTGTGTGAGGGAGAAAGGAAAAGACTAATGAGGGTAAAACAGAGAAGGATTTTGGTGCATGACTGGACGAAATCCCTGCTGAGCTCGAACCAGCAAAATCAGAACCAGCCTTTTACCCGGAGTTTTTTTTTTTTTTTAGGTCAGAAGACGAACCCGAAACTTCAAGCCGCCCTGTACGGTTTTACGTTCATGAGTTCGCCCGTCAGGTTCCATTTCTTTTACAGACAAGACGCTAACGTTCGGCCTTGGGGTCGGTGCCGAGACATTTTATGCTCCATAACCTGCTATGGTATCAAGATTTAGACGTTCTGTGTGGGATTTTGCCCTCCTCTACTCTACCCGCACCCTCCACTTTCAGTTCTTCAGAAGCTCCTAATGTGAGAGCGATGAAACCAGTGGAAGAAGGTCCTGAAGGTCACCAGACTCTAAGCAAGAATCAGTCCTGGACGCTTTAGACTTTGAAACGTTTTGTTTTTTTTTTTGGAACAGGAACACGCAAACATGCCGGAATGCGAACTGAACCCAGGTCCTGGTCGTGAGGCGTAAAATTACCCAGTACGGGATGCCAGTCCGTTGCATTGCTGGCATGGGTTCAGTGTTAGGTCGCCAGTGATGATCCACGGACGAGGCTCCCCTCCCTTAGAGAGGGCCTAAGCCTAACCTGAGGGAGAAAGGCCAAACTTTCCCTTATTTACTACTAAAAATGTGTTCTGCAGGTCTGGAAACTGTGGTTGCCAAATATTTAAGGCATAATGACCGAGATTTGAGCGAATCCCAAACCCTGTTCCCCTTCAGTGAGCTTCACAATAGTACTAATCGCATTCTCTAATAGTACCGCTGCCCGCTGTGGCTCTGTTGGTTAACGTCCCAGCTGTTGCTAAAAATCAGCATTTAATGCAGATCATTCAGCACAGCTGAGCAACCCTGGTCCAAAATCTCTGGCGTGGTTTTATGGTGCAGCGATCAAAACAGGTTAGGGTGAGCACAGTCCGGGTTTACTGCCATGCCATCTCTCTCAATATTTAGAGTGAAATAAATAATCGTCGCAGCGCAATCCACAGTACACAACAGCGGGAACAGGTCCAGGGCAAACGACGTGGAATATTTACGCGCCGTTTGCGCTGGGAATCGATACGTAATTCTGGTTTATCAGACCAGGCAATGCGAGCTTTGCATACACTGAACGCAGCCAGAGATAAGGAGACCCGAGGAGCGTCTGCTCTTAGCGCGATGGGTAATCCCTTACAGACTTGAGCCGTAGCTTGTCAGGGTTTGAAGCACAATTAACACGTCTCACTGACACATTAGCACCGCTTTCCTGCGAGTGAAGCCTCGCGAGGCCTTATTAACATCTCACTTTTTATTTCTTCCGTACTAATAAACGACCGCGGGGAACAGAGCTGGGAAAGTTACGCACCAGTGACCAGGAGATTGTGAGTTCAAATGCCAGAGAGCTGATATCTGGACTGCAGCTCGCCTGCTGATTCGCAGTGGGGGCACCGCCGGTCTGCCTGGGGTACCACAGGGACAGCGTGGAAACGAGGTAACTCTGAAAATCAGAAGGGTAGAAGCCGACGTGCAAGTGCCTTTATGGGTGCGATGGCCCAACATGTTCAACAGGAGCCACGCGCAATCCGTGAGATCTCTCCAGAGGTGGAGTACAAACCATGGAGGCTCTACACTGGGAACCAGTACCCCAGCTAACAGGATCAATATGGTTCCTGGATCATCTCTGGTGGTGTTCAGGTCAACATGTGACTCTACACAGGGAACACCCAGTTATTATTTCTTCTGTGTTTGTATGTTCTGCTCAGCGAACAATCTCCCTAAACGTGACCCAACACGATATTAGTCGGAAACCCTGAGCAGAGGAAGCGCACACGAAATAATCACAATAAAGTCTCAGAGTGAGTGTGTGAGTGCCAAACTTCAATAAAACGGCCAAACGGCAAGCTTTATTCACACAGATGAGTGCCTGGAGAACGTCAGACACGCAGTCCTCGGCAGAGGCATCCGAATTCTTAATCAAACTCCCCTAGTTTGCTATCCAGCCTACGTACAGCCTCTTCTTGGACTGAAACGCGATGCCAACGCTGATCAATCTGTTCATTAGTCAAGGTTTAGGCTCCATTAGAGTCCGAGCTGTTCTTGGCTCTTGGTGTCAAACACACTGGGCTACTTCCAGAGAGCATTATTGGCTGAATTAGAACATGATCGTTCAGATCGTTCACAGCTCCCAAGACATGGTGTTGTTCAGTACGGAGTTTGGCATGTTCTCACCCTATTCTCTCTCTACAAGTGTATAAATTTGTAATGCTTTACACGTAGCCATTCATTTGCACCCTGTTTACGTCCTTTGTTCGGGCGTTTTACTGTTTACATGTGTGCCCCTTTAGACTTCAGTTACATAGCGTACCTTTATTCTTAACACTCTTCTTAATTTAGGAAAATCTCGCGCTTTAGTTCTTCTAAACAACCCGTCGGAGTTCAGTTCTGCCTAAACACGGCTGTGTCCCAAACGCCATGCTTGTTTATTAAGTAGTCGCTTAAACGAGTGTACTACCTGTTCTGCTGTTACTGTTTTGGCACCCTATTTAGTAGGGTGATATTCGGTTTGAGACACAGTCTTCACAGCGGTGATTGGCCATTTCGTAACACGTGACTCCTTTCACGGCTACGATTGGCTAATTCATATCGAGGGGGCTCGGTTATCACCGTTAGTTATGGAAGCGTAGGCTTAGAATCTATATTTTAGTCCGATTTCGGTTTTTGGAGTGTTTTAAATGTTGGTTTTATGACTCCTCTCTTAGTGAAAGAGGCTCGTTTTAACGTTTCAGCGGCGGGTTTTAGGCTTGCAGGCGCTCGGGATACCGGTCTTCTCCGCGAATCGTTTTTGGGCTGTCGGTGTAACGTCTGGTAAGGAGCGAAATTTGAAATGTAGCCACGTTAGCTTAGCATAGTCAGATTATTTTTTTTTTGGGTTTGTCTCTGGCGACTGTTCAGACCACTTTCTTCCACTTCTTACTTAGAAACCTTCCTGTTTTATGCGTAGATACTGCACGAATGCACTATGCACGCTTGAATAGATTCCCTTTTGGGAAGCTTTGCAGTTTATATTCTGGTATGTCCCAATGCCTTTTGTCCTTGTTGTTCATCTAAATACAGCGGGAGGACAAAATAATGGAAAATGCGTCTCAGTATCAGCCAACATTCGCCTCCGGACCAGTTTTATATCAGTCCTGAATGGTTTGTGGTCTATTTTGAGGGATGGAAGTGTCTGCCTTTCAGGACGTCCCATAAAGGTTTAATCATGTTTAATTAATCTACTCCAGGAGCTCTGACCCTGGCTGACCGGACCCATCTCGGATCTGTACCTGGCTGAACTGGGAATCTATTCAGGAACGAGCCTTGTTTAGTGTTTGATTAGTGTTTAATTTGGTGTTTGAGAGTTTTATATATATATACATATATACACACACACCTCAGCTCTTTCTTACCGATTGACCAGGTGTCTAATGCGCAGTAAGATATTGCAATTCAATCGAACGCTCTTGCTATCTTAGGCCCCTGCGCTTGGTGACCACATCATATTTGACTTTGGCATGATGGAGTGTGGTGCCGTCATGGAGAGCCGGACCCCGCTGAGCCCGCTCACGCCGTCGCGGCAGAACATCAAAGCCGTGGAGCTGGATTTCTCCAAGCTCACGACCTCTCAGTTGGGCATAACCGCCGAAAGCTTTGTGGCACTCCCCAAAGAAAAAGGTGAGCGTTGCTTTTAGGCTCGGATCGAGCGCACGAGGAGGGCTTTTTGTCGCATGTCATCGATCGGCCTAAGAGCCGAAATGAAAACGTGCCTCTCTTGAACTCCAGACAGGTCCAGAGTGGCACAGCTGAAAGCCAGGCGGAGATCCTCGATCGGCGTGAGGGGTTCCCCCGAAACCAATTCCCTTATCTGCTTCAGGGCTAAGCAAGCCACGAAAACGCCGCCTCGCACCCCACAGGTTTGTACTCGCCCCTGTCGGGATGGCTTAATTAATCTGTCAGTTACCCTCGCCCTCTCTCTCTCTCTCTCGGGCCATCTGTGCCTGTAGCACGGTCGCTGTCAGATCCTGCACTGATATATCTGCAGCTGGAACGCTTCTGCTACTATAAAACAGTCACAATGTCTAGATTTGATCGTGTGTGTGTGTGTGTGTGTGTGTGTGTGTGTAGCACTTGCCGGCGAGTTTGCTTTCAGGCTGTGACTCTATAAAGCAGAAAATGGTGGCTTTCCAGAGGCTGATGGACGCAGATGAGGAGAACAATGACCGAGCTGCCTCGCTGACCAAGGAGCAGGGCGAAGGTTCCACAAAAGACGTCCAGCCTGGTCCGTTTCTTTTTTCTTTTTTTTTTTTATTTCTAACGAATAAAAACCAAATTCGGATACCAATTCTTGCACGGAAACTTGAAACGAAATGAAGTCTCCAACAGAACGGCTAGTCAGTCTCAGCATGTTGAACCGAATAATTCACTTCTTTTACGACTTTTCGTAGTTTCCGAAAGCAAAGCCCGAAGGCTCCCGAAATATTCTGTCGCTGCTTTTAATTTACCCGTCTCGCCTTTTCCACGTGCAGGAGCCGATAGCTGTTCCGAGGGCAGCCGGCGGTCTCCCGTAACACCCCCGGCATCAAAGAGACGCCGCGGGGCCACCCCTCACAGAGGATTATGGGAGGAGGAGACTGAGGAGGAGCCTCCGCCTGAGCCCCAAAACACCACTGAGGAGCAGCAGGTCGGTACAGAAGCTCCTCACCGAGCGCAGCCAGACTGATTAACGTGCACCGCGCGTCGTTACGAATCGCGACTCGTCGTTAGATTTGCATTACAAGTTCATAAACGTTGCTTAATTACTCACTCGGATTGCCTTTTAATTAGCGCCATGATTGCCATAGGAATTTTGTCTTATGACGGCGTCGTGCTGAAACCCATTAACTGGCGATCAGTAAACGTTAAAGATGCGATGAAGTGATGAAACTGTTTCCCAACTGCCGTAGTTCAGCGTCAGACTTGGTCAGAACCTCCGAGAGGTCAGGAATCTCCCAGAACACAATCAATCTCATTATTTAGGCTTTTTTAATCAATCTTAAGAGAAGCAGGGCTCAAACATTGGGTTTGATTCTGGGGTTGCCAGATCCTACTAGGAAAAAAAAGCTGTCGCAGTGAATGTAAAGATAAAAGCCAAATCTTAGAACAGGTGGACTTGGCAACCGTAGTTATGAAACGACAAACTGAAAACAAATATATAAATATAAATACACACACGATCACGATCTCCTAAATAATCAGAAAAATGAAATTAATGAATAAAAAGCACACGGAAAGGCCCCGAACGTCTGCGTCTGATCACGGGAAGGTTGAATAAGGGTCGTCTCCCCGCTGCCGTAGCCACTTTGGTCGACGTCTGCAAATTACACAGAGGCAACCATTGACTTTAAAGTCAACCAGATTGGAATCAAGTAATAAATCTAAGTTGGGGACGGTCAATATTGTTCGTAAGAGAGTAAATGTTGCAGTCGGCGCGTGGTTAATGGTGTGCTCCTGATTCCCCCCCCCCGTTGTTTAAACGCAGGCTAAACGAGCGTAGATAACGTCGTTATTCCGCTGATTAAAAGTTCAGAACGAAGAACAAAAAGCCCTGCTCCGTTCCTTACAACAGGATTCCCGTCGTCCTCGAGAAACTAAAAGTCACAGACAATTGCGTCTCGTCTCCCCCCCCCCCCCCTTTCCCACTCAGACCGAGCGAGATTAATCGTATGATAATCTATTAGCTTCCGAATAAAAGACTGAGGCCAGCGGTTATTGACGCCGCGCACGCTCCTCCCTCGGGCCTGGTATTTTTAGAACCTGGTCACCGGTTGATCGACGCGTGCGCTGCCCTGCTGCATTGTGTAAAGACTTCTTACGCCTTCGATCCGGACAAATGGAAACTAGTGGCTTTAAAGAGCTCTGTATGGATCATAAAACTAAAAGGCTGAATCTTTAATCCAGGTCGTGCTGCGGGACGGACAAAAATGGAGGGGTAAGAGTCAACGATTTATAGCGTTCAACCTACAAAAACAGTAGGCAAACTAAAAAAAAAAAAAAAAAGAATCCCCTGGGACGATGTCTTAAAAAGTATTTGCGTTAACCCTTGGAAGACCAAGAGAGCCGTTCGTCCCATCCTTTCCCCGAAAAGGCACTTCATATCGAGATACCCTCTCATTTTTGTGAGCCGTACATTTTGTCGGAATCTGACCCTGCAGCTTCCAGGTACCGTGTCGGACCGTTTCACTTTTTCTGTTTCACCCCTTTCTCTAAATCACTTGCATCTTTAAGTGGAGTTCTGAATTCGAAAAAACGTCATTCAAATGGGGGGGGGGAAAAAACCTTTTACAGCACACGTTTTAGGCCTGCCGTTTTTTACGCACGACAGGGAACCTACGCCGGTTCAACCCGCGACTTTGTAGCGTTTCGCGGCTGAAAGGTTCTCCCGCTCGGCGCCCGTCCGGCACGAACACGCACCTTTATAAACCGTAATAAACCTGACGCCGTGCTCCGTCTTCTTACGCCTGGGTGTCTAATTGGGAACCAAGTGAGATGTTTAGAACTCGATCAGATTGTTCCTCTCTCTCTTTTTTTTTTTTCTTCTTCTTGTTCAAATACATTTGAATCGGCAGGAGAGCGAAATGTGAGAGCTGGCTGGCTGATTCCTGCAATAATTCGTACCCATGTCCTCAGGAGCCGCTTCCGGCAGCTGGCTCTTATCTCGGAGCTCCAGGAGTTGGGCCTAATAAGAAGCTCTTACTTGAATTCGCCTCAGAGCTTGTGACTGATGGACTGCATTACGGAGGGAAATGAGCATTTCCAGTCACTCTCCATACCTGCTTAATCCAACCCAGGGCAGCCAATCATATCGATGGAAACGCCATTAGACTATAATGTGACGCGTGCGTTTAGTACGCGCGTTTTAGCCCATCGTGGTTGTGTTTGTTAAATCCGTATGCCCCTAAATAGCATGTTACGGCGTAAACAGGCCGAGCTGAACCTGCAGGAAGAGGAGGGGCAAAGCTAAAAGCGTTTATTCATACCCGGCTTTGTTTTCCTCGTACAGGTGCAGCGGCGCGAGTTTAAGAGCCCCAAGCCAACGCTAGGTCTGGGTTCAGACTGGCAGTCTCAGCTCATATCGTCACCCATGCTGTCAAAGCCTGATCGGATCAAAACGGGTACGTTCCGCGCGCCGCGTTCTCTTTCCACCCTGCTGATGTCGAGCCGAGTCGCCCTGTCGGACCTGCGGTCTGTTCCGCAGCTTACGGCGTGTTTCCGCCGTCCGCGTATCGCACCGGAATCCCGTACTGATCAGTTTGCTGTTTTCTCTCAGCCGACGCCGAGGCCTCATCCGCAACCAAGAAGAAGAGGGTTCGTTTCGGGGCGCCGCTCTCCCCCGAGTTCTTCGACAAAACCCTTCCCCCTAGCACCCCCCTACAGAAAGGTGCCACCCCGGTGCGCCCGCCGTCCTCGACCGGGCGGAAACGCTCGCTTCTGAAAACGCCGCACAGAGTTGAGACCTCCCTGCCCCAGCCTGACTTCGGCAGCCCGGAAACGAACGGAGCCTCCCCGGTCCTCGCCAGGCTCTCGCAGGGCGACTTCGCTCGCGACGACGACGACGACGAGGTCTTTATGGACAGCCAAAAGGTTTGCCTTTTTGATCGGGCGCGTTCGATTTGGGAACCGCGATGGGTTTAGATCTCTGTTTGGATCAGATCTTATAGCACGATCGCTCGATCGTTCTTCATGGCCACTCGTGATTTAGCGACGTACTTTCATTTTATCGAAGGAAACGGTGGGTGCCGGTAGAGACAAAATACCGCCCGAGGGCTCTCGAACTGAAGTTCTGTTCTAAAACGCGCAAGTTACAGTGAAAACGTTTGCCTGTCACGTGTGACCGCTCGAGCCATTGCAGCATCGGCGCTAATGAATTTTGTAATCCATCTGGCTTCAGCTCTCGTTTCCCATCATGGACGAGGAATACGATAACCCACCAGCTGTCAGCGAAGGTAATTTGGTTTCAGCTTTAAGTATATTTGTCACACCGACCCTGTAATCACAATGTTCCTCGCTATAGTCCTGCCATTCCTCTAAACACAGCGGTGTCAACCTGTGACAGTTAATTATACGCTTCTCGCTTTGGCAGAAGAGCCCGGGTTGCATCATGAGCCGCCCGGCGCGGATACCGAGCTCATGAACGCCGCCTTCCAAGAGGAAGAGGGAGTCTGTTTTACTACACGCCCTCCTTCAGCACAGCAAGGTGACTCGGGTGTAAATGTAGAACGCTCCTATACGTGTGTGTGTGGGTGTGTGTGGGTGTGTGTGTGTGTGGGTGTCGGTGTGGGTGTCGGTGTGGGTGTCGGTGTGGGTGTCGGTGTGGGTGTCGGTGTGGGTGTCGGTGTGGGTGTCGGTGTGGGTGTCGGTGTGGGTGTCGGTGTGGGTGTCGGTGTG
>JAUZST010004864.1:0-15985 GCA_034779995.1 Parotocinclus haroldoi
TATCCAAAAATACCTTTCCTGATTGAGTTTTCTGCCATTATAATGAAGCTGCTAGAAATGACATACTGTAAGTATAGGTATATGTGGCATATTGGTCGTTTGCTAAATTAATACACAGACTAAATGGACATGTACGTATAGACATTCCATTTGTAACTAGGAATCATTGTGTTAGGTTTATAAGAGTATTAAATGTTGCAATCACACCATGCAGGATATATATCATGGTAGCTCAGCACTGTGACACAATCTTCTACTGCTGCTACTACCCGGCACTCTGGTTGCACCTCACCCCAACTGTAGTGCTCTTTGGTTTATTCAAGCAACCATTAGCGATAATCCAGAGGCATGTACATAGGTTTCTCCACCTTGGATTTCTTTGTTAATCACAATTTAAAGGGTTTCGTTCCCTTTCCAAATGCATATCAGTCCCCCATATAAATGCAAATTAAAAACACTATGCAAATATCTGACATAAACTAAACAAAAATGGCAAAACTCTTACATAAACATACATATTATGTTAATCTATTAGTACACTGGACCTACACAAATTAGATGGAGGTTGGTTTGAACAGTCCGTTCTTCCTCATTCCATATATGCTCTATATGATTAAGAAATGGGTACTATTAATTCTAGGTAAGTCAAGAAATGAAATCACCCTGTAACTGTACCATCCTTTTTTTGCTTGTTGTTTGTTATTTTATGTATTTAATGCCGCAGTCAGCATCAGTATCTATTTACATCAGACACAAGGTTACATCTATACACAATGGTATATTAAAACTAGTCATACATACTTAGATTGGGCCAATTTAACATAATCAATTAACCTAATTCTTGTCTTTGGAAAATTGAAGGAAACAGCAGCACATGCAAACTACACACAGGCAGAGTCAAAGGGCTTTTAGTGTGTGCAGTTTTCTAAAAACTGGACTCATCTAGTCTAGCACCAACTAACCATGTCTGTTTCACGGTCACATGTCTCATTTACATATAAGAAAGCTTTCTTATGCTATTGTGAAAAGGTAGGTGTCTCTAATAAAATGTCCATTCCTTTAATTTTACAAAATACTGCCTAGATGCATCACAATGCTGCTAAGGCATAATGAAATTACATCCACACTTCTGGAAGACTGATCAGTAGCTACAGGAAACAAGAAATTAGAATGATTAATCAATATGTTAAGACATGAATGGTACAACTGCTTGTATGTTCTTAGTTAATGCAGAATGCAAATTTTTTAAACAATGCCAAATCAGTAATGGTGACCTGCATAAGCTTGTCTATCTGGATAAGGTTGTCTGATGTTAAATAAAAGTTGAAAGAATGCACAATTTGCCAGTTGTGAGAAATGGTTGTACTTTATGATTGTTACCCGAAAGCAGTATCACTTCTTAAATTTGTGTTGTAGTCTATACTGACCTAAATGTGTAACGCGTAATGAATGAACATACATTTTTCTTTGTTTTGAGTTCGCAGCAGTAGTGGGGAATGAAGAGTAAAATTTGAATTGGTAGTGCTTTTATGAGTATGACTAAGCTAGTGTGCTGTTATTTCTGCTTATGGAAAAAGAATAAGCTCTCTAGTGGGAAATGTGTTTTTGTGGTTTAAGGTGCTAAAGAAAAAGCGGCAGAGGTCAATTGTATAGGTGAAAAACATTCAAACCACAAGGTGCGTGCAAACACAACAACTTAGTGTTGACAAATAATGCTATGCACTTTTTAACATTAGTAAAGATTTTAATTTAATTTAACTGATTTTAATTTAAACATTTAGGACATTGTTTTTGGTTAAATGTTTATTAAGGCAATTGCTAGTTTAAATGTTTAAAAATATGATCTAAAACATGATAAAAAAAAGTTATGTATTCATAAGAATTGTAATAAACCAAACACAATAATGTGCACACTGATGTATATTCTCACTGAGAACTCACTAAGACTAAATAATAGAGTGATCAGTAATAAATTGTGAAGGTGGTCCGCTGAAGTTCACCTTGGCTGATCTAACCATGTACTGAGCTGCTTCTTTCTGTATTTCAGTCATCAGGAAATGACGTGTCTCCAAACATCCCCTCCTCTCCAGTTGTGTTCTTCCCACAGTTAATATCTTTAAAAAGAGACTTTGCGTTAAGAACTGTTTATAGAACTGTATATATCTGTGGTGCATAACCATCTAGTAAATCAAATTGGCAAAAAGGTCTGCTATATCATAAAATATAAAGTATCTTTATAACTGTGGGCAGAACACAGTTTGATAGAGTCATATGAAACAGGGTATTTGCATTATACATTAAAAACAACTATATCAGTTAGTACTATATATTATTAGATATGTATTCCTATCACAGTTAATCCTGTGATCTTGCATTATCCATGGTTGGTGTAAGTCTAGTTCTTCTCTTAAAAGGCCAGACTATTTGAATTGTTAATCATGATACTGAAAAGTCCATGGACTGAAAATAAAGTGTTTCTTACAGAAAGGGGTTTCATAACGACAGGTGTCGTTTGTCATTTCTCTGTATGTGTAAAGAATGTCATTTTGTAACCACTAAAAGAGACCAGCATATGACCATGACTGAAAATGGATGTCAGATGCAGGCAGACTGTTTTACTGTTACTTCTATTCAGAACCAGTTTTTCATAATTGTATAAAACCATTAAACAATTTAGGTATATATGAATGAACTAATAAAGAAAGGATAAAAATTTGCATGCTGGTCTACTGAAGTCTACCTCTCAGGGACGTTACTCTGCACTGAGGTGTTTCATCCTAATCCTTATACACAGGATGTTCTGTCCCACCCACTCTCTGTTCTTGTCTTGATTATAGAAAAGGAATGAAAGTAATGTGTTGTGCACAAATAACTAGCCATTAATTCATTTGTATGATTAGTTATGATTAAATTATGTCACTTAATGGTGTATTTGCAACCTTCCCTGCAATTATTTCTAAAGTAAACTTAAGAATATAATTAATATGTTTACATGGATCAAATTAATAAACATATTTTTTTTATGTTACAGGTATGTTTTCTGAAAATGTAGTATATTCGATAATTAATTAAGCGGCATGTTGTTAAAGTATTTTTCTGTGGGTTATATGTGTTCTTACTGTCAAAAACCAACCTGTATAGTTTTAAAAATAGATAATTGAAGAAGCAGCTTTACAAGCATCTAGGTCAAATGTCCCCATGAGCAAGCTATTGGCGACAGTGGTAAGTAAAAAGTCCCTAAGTGTGATGAGCAAGAAGCATTCGGGGGAAATAAGATTCATCAATGGAACCCTACCTTCCTTGGCAGCCTAGATATTATATACAACAATTACATAAATTCAATGAAATATAAATGTTAACTGACAAGTTATAAAAAATAAAGGTTTCATGCACAGAACTTAGAATAGAAAATATTGGCATGCTGCATCCTCTTGCACCTTGCTAAAGAGGAAATGATGTACCACCACTTCTCCCCCTCGCAATTATATACTTCACCCACAATAACACCATATGTGGGTTTGACTGTTTTCGTAAAATACAATCAGAATTTGTGGTTTCTGGTACAGACACTTTACAGCCTGCCTTTGCTGTGGAGCGACAACGGGGGGAGCCATCAGTTGGTAAACTGTAGTAGTGACTCCACTAAAATTGGTACTTTTGGAGTGTCTCCCCTTCCCCAATCCTCCCCAGTATTTATTGTTGTATTGTTTTGTATTTATTGTCTTTTTTGCACTGCGTCACTTTTAATGTTGTCTGTTGTGTTTATTGTTAAATGTAACACTTGGTCTGGAGGAACGTTGTTTCGTTTCACTGTGTACTGTTAACACTGTATATGGTTGAAATGACAATAAATACTACTTGAACTTAAACTTGAAAAGTTCAGCGATATGTGCAGAACATCCTGCGGCAACATCTATTGCTTCTCATGCCAGGGATTCCAGCTGACATTTGTCATAATTATAATCCAATGCTCATCCAAACACTGCATAGCAGTGTTTTTCCAGAAATGTATTTACCAGCAACGCAATTTTTTATAGAGCAGTTGAGGAAGCACTTTTAATCACTCCTGTGACAAGACCCAGTGTCTACTCGTACTACACCTGTATTACACAACTGCCTGCGACATTACTACATGCCATTTCTGGATGACGTGTTTTTCAGCAATCTGACATTTCTATTTGGGTGCTTTATTTTTTTGTAAATGTGTTTACTTAAATGCAATATTATTTAACTTATTACATATTGCACTTGGAATAAGAAAATCCACCAAACAGAGTTGGGGCATTTCACATACTCAGATTTTCCATACCTAGAGTCAACTCCAAGAAGACTGCAAACAGGTTTTCTTCACATATTAAGGTTTTGGTGATCAATTTTTTTAACGGCAACTTGATTAATATAGGATTAATAATATCGAAATC
This sequence comes from Parotocinclus haroldoi, assembly GCA_034779995.1. Lineage (NCBI taxonomy): Eukaryota > Metazoa > Chordata > Actinopteri > Siluriformes > Loricariidae > Parotocinclus > Parotocinclus haroldoi. Next base: position 4,422 of record JAUZST010004864.1, read on the forward strand.
AGTATACAAAGATTAATCAAAACATTATGACAAGTTGGGTATAGTGGAATATCATTGCGTATCATAAGTGCCTTTGTCACGACTCACATAGGAATTAAAGAGTGATGGCAGGGTTACACTCAAGTATGGTGTACCCCAATGAACAGTTGAGGTGAATGTTTGAAGCCACACTTAGAGATGGGGTGGGTCCACATGGACGCAATGCCAGCTGGTCAGGGAACGCTGCGTGGAGCTCCAGAACCAGGTTGGGATCCACAATTTCCCCCTTGCAGGGGTTTCCTTATTCTGCCCTCTGGGGGTGACGGGAAAGATGGGAGAGTTTGCATGTGGGATGGTAAGAGCAGCTTAACATTTTAAGCTTATTTTCTGTCTTATAAGGACCAATATATCTGGGTAGCAGCTTTTTACTCTCCTGAAGGTTCAGGTCCGTGTTGAGAGCCACACCCGGTCACCAGATTGGAAGTTCCGCTTCTGGTTCACCTGCGACTTGTATCTCTGGATGGCCTACAAGATGTATCAGTGGGTCTGTTCCCAAATCGCTTCACTCTGACAAAACCAAGCGTCCACTGCCTAGGCATCCGTGGTTGTCCAGGAAATGGTGGACAGTGGTCTTCAGAGCAGAATAGGGTAGAGCAGAATAGCTGGAGTAAGTTGCCCAGTTCCTGATTCACCCTCCCACACTGCCTGTTGGACTGGGGGTAATACCCCTATGTGAAACTCATGGCTAGCCCTAGTTTCTTCAGGAAGGCAGACCAGGCAGATGTGAACTGGGGGCCTCAGTTGGTGTGGATGGCCTCCGGGATACCTAACTGTGTGAAGATGCTGTGGGTAACTTGGGAAATGTCAGAAACTTAACAGCTCAAGAGAAACAGTCAGTGATGGAGTGGATGGTTGTTTGGCCTTGTGAAATCAAGTGCATTTGGTGATGAAATCATGTGCGACATGGATCCATGGGCAGGTGGGAATGTCCAGCGGCTGGAGGAGGCCAGTGGGCAGTGTACAAGGGATCTTGTTGCATGCACATACCAAGCAAAATGCAACCACCTCCTGAACGTTTTGTCGCATGTTCTCCCAACAGTAACGTTGTTGGAGACTTGATATGTGACACCTACCTTGACATTACTGCAGATTAGATGGCTGCTCGGAGTTGGCCTTGCTTATGTAACATAGAACTGAAAAAAAAACTTTTGTGTTTGTTTTATAAACAAATTCATTAGGAAAACAAAAAAAAATCCAGTAAACCATGTTGGTAAGTTTACTTATGCCGACTCTGACATTTGTTTTCCTTTTGTGGTGGTTTATTAGTGTAAAGTAAAAGAAAATAAAAATCAACATAATTGTACTTTTATGTCCTTTTTGTTTTGTTTCTGATATCTAGTGCTGTGAATAGCATGGGCATTTTTTTAAATAAAAAGAGCAAATCAATAAGCAGACTGGAATAGGAGCAACTATATGATTGTAGAGTCTTTACGATATACCTAATAAATGTAATAGCTACCTCTTATAATCAATTATATTCTTTACATATCATGACCAATGTGTGTAATTATTAAAATATGACAAAATTGTGTTAGATATACAAACTTCAATTGCTTCCAGTGTATTGTTAAACCAGTAGAGATGTGGTGAATCAGCTGGTTGTAAGCTATTTTATGTTGAAGGTCTAGTCCAAAAGACACGCCTCTTTAAATATATAAATGGGCAGTGTGATTATCCACATGCTTAAACAGAAAATAGTCATGACTCAGAAATTGCTCTTTATTCATCACTTGTACTTGTGTAAGTATGATTTATTATTGTATAACTTGTTCTTTTGAAAGTATACATTATAAACGGTATCAGGGTGTACAATGCAAATATTATTATTACAACTGCTTAATTGTTAAAACTCTATTTTCAATTATTTATCCTACATATGTGACTTCAATTCTCCCATTCATGTTATCACTGTTTTATGAATTTCAGGTTTGATTCTTGTTAAATGGACATCTGAGAATATTTTAATCACAGTGAGTCCTGGAGAAACAGCAAATTTTTTTTGTTTAAATATTTTACAACAAGACAGTTTCATATCCTGGTTTAAACAGACCAACAACTCTCCACCACTTTGTATTGCAACCGCTCTCCGGGGCTCTAATAAGGGTGAACTTAATTATGGTAATGGTTTTCAAACTAATCGCTTTGAGATTACTATTAGCAACACAAATTCAACTCTGAAGATAAAGAACGTGGATGAATTTGATGCTGCACTTTATTATTGTGGAGTAGTTCGTTGGAATGGTGTAATCTTCCACAATGCAACATGCTTGACTGTAAAAACAGGTAAAGACACTTGCTTACTTTTTGTACTGCTTATGTCTCTTATTCAAGGTAATAATTAATAGGTGTGAATTTAATCTTGGATTACCCCATGCAACAAAGTTACCTTTGTTTTTAATGTGTAAGACACAAAATCACTTCCAAACAGTGCTAAATAAAAAGTGAGCAATGAAAGCTTTTTTTCTTTTTTTAATTATTACTTTTCATGCCAAGAAGATGAATCTGTTAATCTGGAAATACAGTTTTGTAGGAGAAACGTTTAATCACTCATCTAAGTGACTTATTCAGTCTCAGCTAGTTGGAAAACTTCCCCAATCTTATATTTAGCACGTTAGAATAACGACTGATAGCGGCACCATTGCATGGGACCGGTGATCAGTTTAATTTGTGGATTGCCATATCCATTAATGACGTGTGCCATTCACACAGGACTGGGGAAGGGCTGCGATGGTGGCGTTGTAAGATGGTGAGAGGTGTACCTTGAGGCCCCCTCCTCGGTTCAGGGATGGATGTTCCCTTTTTACAAAAAAACTTATTTTACTCCGCGTTCAAACCATCGTTCCTCCCTTTCAAGGATCTTCACGTCTTCATCCTTGAAAGAGTGGTCACTGGCCTGTAGGTGGGTGTAAACCGCAGAGTCCTGACCTGATGAGGTAGCTCTTCTATATTGTGCCATCTGTTTCGCCAGTGGTTATTTGGTTTCTCCAAAGTAGAATTTCTGACAATCCTCCCGGCATTTAACAGCATACACTACATTTCGTATGTGCTGGATCAGGTTTGACTCTCATCAGCCACTGGAACACAACCTAGGAGTCATTAGGACACTGTACCACCGAGCAGACAGCGTCCCCATTGATGCAGCGGCCAAGGATGGAGACAAATCTCACATTAAGCAGGCCCTGGGTAAATGTGGTTATCCGAACTGAGCCTTTGTTAAAGCCAAAGACAAGACACCCAAATAGGGCTCCAGCACATCTACAAGAGGAAAACAACAACCACAATCTAAGCATAAACCAGTGGTGATTCCATATATGGCAGGAACATCGGAACAATTGAGACACATATTTTCCAAACACTGCGTCTCGGTGGCTTTCTAACCTCAAAACATGATATATGTCATTAATGGCTACGGAAATCTATATAAGATTGATGAAGTTTTCCAACTAGTTGAGACTGAAGAAGTCACTTAGATGAGTGATTAAACGTTTCTCCCACAAAACTGTATGTTCAGATGAACAGATTGAACTTCTGGGATTATCCTACCTGGATTATTGATCATGCATCAAGACATTACTTATCATGTGCTTTATTATTTAGGTATATTTCATCAAAAACATTTTTAATTAAATCAAACTCAAAGTAATCGTAAGGAATACTGTTTTTATTTGCATTTTCAATACTATCCCATCTTTGACTTGGTGTTGTAGTTTGTGGCCAGTATATGACTTACAACAGTTATGACTTACAATACATCATCCATGAAGTACTTGGTGCAAATATTTTGTTTGTTTTATAATACAACCCTCACTGTAATCAGAGCTTAATCTCGTTATTTTAAATATTGGTCTCTTAACAGGTAAAGAAGAACATTTGTCATCAGAAGACTGCAATGGTGGCATCTTTTATAAAATGACATTGGTTATAGGGAGCATCATCTGTATTTTCACCATGATTGCTGTTATATTGTTCTTTGTCAAGCTGAAACTCAAAGGAAAGCAGCAAGGTAATATGAAAAAAACATATCTTTCCATTTATTACATCATATTACTGTAAATGTAGATATCCGTAGGAAGAGTGATATGGAGAAGAAAAATTGTTTCTCTTTGTATTGCAGATATTGATGTCCATGCTGACCACCATCAAGAGGTAAAATAATTTACAAATTGACCTTATTATGAATACTTTATGTTGAGTGGGCAGCACGGTGGCTTGGTGTGTAGCTCCGCTGCCTCACAACAAAACGGTCCTGGGTTCAATCCCAGGGTGGAGTCCTTTCTGTGTGGAGTCTGCATGTCCTCCCTGTGTCTGCGTGGGTTTACTCCGGTTTCCTCCCATAGTCCAAAGACATGCGTGTTAGGTTAATTGGTGTCTCTAAATTGTCATTGACCTGTGTATACAAAACACCCCATCCATGTAACTGGAAACAGCTGCATGCTGGTCCCAAGCCCGGATAAATGGGGAGGGGTGGAGAAAGCAATGGCAAACTACTCCACTATCCTGCCGAAATACGTAATGGATCAAATCAATGAAAGACAGAAATGTATGGAGATCGATATAAGAATAATTTATTGTGTATAAAATACATATTTGAATTATTTGTGTGAATATATTTTTCATACATACATCTGCAGGGCGATTTCCACAGGTCTCATAATATTCTGTATGATTGCTTTGTCAAATCTATATGCAGAATTAATGGATGCCGATCATGTTGTGACCCCAATCTGATCCCTAAACTCAACACAAAACCTAGCACGTAACGCTACTCACGTGTACACTCCACATGTACTGCTAATTCTTCAGTCAATCCAAAACTTTAACTCACAATCAAAGAAACCATTTCATGTTAACTTGATGATAGCATTTCTCCCAACCTGTCTATTATGTTGCCAAGAGAGCTTACAAAGAATTCAGGTATATTTCATTATTGAATATTTCAATTTGAAATATAAAGAAATCCATCTATTTCCTCACAAAAATACAAATATCTGCAGGAATAGAAGAAGAATAAGTTAAAATATTTGAATTGAACAATTGTCCATGCTCCTCATTATCAAGAGGTAGAATATTTAAAAAATAACTTATTATTTACAAAGCATTAATACTGTAGTTGTACTATGTTTATAAAAACTAGTTTATACATTGGTATAGTTAATTAAAAAAACATCTCATGTGAAATTCATCATTGGTGGTACAACAGTTAAGGTACTGGACTCCTGCAGCATAAGGTTGGGGGTTCAAATCCTGGTACTGTCAAATTGCCACAGTTGCAATAGAACTGTATGTTATAAAACTATCTAATGTAAGATCTGATCTGTGCATGTGGCTATGTACTGACCATTACATTGAGTAGAACTTGTAATTAAGATGGGAGTGTACATATAAAGCTCTTCTACTTGTGTTCAATGAAAGTGGCATTGTAGTCATAATTAATTTACATTTAGTCATGTTAATTATATAAATGAAATAAATAATGTATCTTCAAAGTAGACTGTTGGTTGTCATAGGCTGTCATAATACTATCTGTACTATGTACAATGTTTGTAAAATGTATGTTTATTTATTTTCTGTAGAAGGAAGATCCAGAGATTGATATCTATTCATATGTTTTGTATGCTGCAACAAGATGATGTCACTGATCAGACTGTATTGCATATGCAACCGACTTTAATCATAAGGAATGGGTATGGAAAGTCTAAATAAAAACAGTGCGGTGTATCTTACATGTACTTTGTCATTAATTTAATTGCATGCAGTATTAACCTAAGATATTTCATGTTTTGTCTGGTCAACTTTTTTCATTTGCTATTATAAATCCATTCCTCCATTTCAGGCCTCAAATGCAATGCAATCCAACATTTCGAGATGTGGGCAATTTAGTACTAGTAATTATGAGAGAAATCTAAATAGTGAAGTGATTTCAAACAGGTGATGTCAACATGTCATTGTAATTGTGATTAATCAATCATAAATCATAATTTTTAGAGCAACATATACTTCCTTAAACAAAATCTTTTCCAGCAATGTCCATGCATAAACCACATGCTCCACAGATTTCAAAGGCACAAGCATTGGACTGGAGTCCTGACCTGTACCCAGTGGAGACCTCATAGGGTTGCACTCCTTAAGATGTGTTTTCTGTAGGAATGGGATAAGCTCACAGCAGAAACACTTCATCACTTGGTATTATTGGTGCTACATTTTTTACTGTACTGTGAGAAGAATGTTAACATATCAAAGAACATGGTGTATTCAGAACAAAAGTTTGAAATTTATGTGTTGATAACTTTTGAACCACAAGAGATATTGCAAATCTGATAGCAATCTCTTTGATATGCTACATGAAAAATTGTATGCCTTTGAAAAATTTAACTTGAACCAATATGGCTTTCAAAATGGCACCATGTCCTGGACATAAAAGATAGACCCCCTCACCCAGTACTTTCTGGGTTATTTAGATATGTCTTATTCGCTTTTGTTTCTGATATAAAAAGGTGTCCTGTGCCTTTTGACTCACTCTGTAATAAATGCTAGTGTAGTGAAGACCACTAGAGCCCAGTCTAAGTCAAGACAAAAACAATTAGTAGTTCAGTCCAAGTTGATATCTGAGATCAGCAATGGCCAAGACCAAGAGGAGACTTATTTAGGGTCAAAAGAATGAGAGCCATCATGGGCATAATATTTATTCAGCTAGGTACATGACAAATAGGATTTTCAAACAAATAATTCATTAAGCTATGCTTTTCTTTCACTTTGTAAGGATGAGAAAACTGATTCTGTAGGAAAGAAACACATTCTGCCATGCATGCAAAAACTAAAACAAGTGAACAAGAAGCAGCTTTTCATTGAATGGGAGTGTTGCCAAATCATAATTCAAACTTTGCTTAAGTGTGAGAGAAGAACAAGCTTCCTGATTAAGTCTACACTGTTAAAACAAAAGCATAAAAGTCAGATAAGGTTAAAGTAGTAGGAAACTGCTGAAACTGGAAACAAAGCATTGACTTCATGCTCTTTGTTATTCAGGAAAGCTTTCATGGTTGCCTTAGTTTATGTATGGTAGTTGCCTTCAGAAATAGAGTGGCAGTACACATAGAGGTTGACAGAGCAAGATTTAAAAGGGAAAACACAAACTGAAATGCATCCAAATGACTTTCCTAAAAAGAATAGAAGCTCTCCGGAAACAAGAATCACATAGAATGTCAGCAACTTATGAGACTCAAGAGATGCTAACTGAATTTACCACAGGTGGATGCCAATTACGTTGTAGAGACATCTTAAAGGTGATCATGAGAAATGGGAGGCCTCCAGGCTAAATTTCAAATGACATCAAATGAATACTGAATGTCCATGTGAAACTGTAGTTTTTCCCTTTTTATACATTTCAAAATAATCTAAAATTCTGTTCTTACTTTGTCACTATTAAGTGCAGAATGATGTGGTAACATGTTAAATACCACCAGTAACTAAATAAGTCATTGTATTTTTGTCGTTGGTTATGGAAAATAAACAGTACAGTGTGCGGTCTTGATTCAGCATAGGATGTGAAAAAAAGAGCTGGTGTTGGTCAGTCTTGTGGGTGGAAACACTCAAACTATGATGTACATTCCTTTGCGTGCATTTGCAGACATAAATAAGACATAATAATTACTTCACATGCAGGATCAGAGTTCAATAATTAATTTGATTGCATTATATGTACAAAATGATATTTACTGAGCTCACAATAAGTAAAGAAATAAAGTTGACATGTTGGATATGGGAGAAATTGGCAGCGAGAAATAGTTTTGGGTACCCTTGACAAATCAAGCAACAAAATTCCATCTGGTCTGCACCAATAGAAGTGGAATTGTGCCACAAGTCACAGAAACATATACACAAACTTGCTGCAGAGTCTGTGTCTGCATAGTGATAGAACCAGGATACACTGATGAATGACAAGCTACTGAAGAGGGTTTCATGCTTTGGGCAATGTCCAGCTGGGAATCTCTGTATACAGGCCTTTTTGTGGGTGTCAATTCGATATATGTCACAAATCTAAACATTGTTGTGGACCAGGCAGCTAGAATGTTTTATCTCATTTGTGCAAATGGGACTGCTCTGAGATGAACATTTTGTATAATAAACCTGAAATGAAACTGAAACCTGTAAAACATTCTCAGTTGTTTTATCTTGTCTGCAGGTCCATATACATTTGTAGTTCTTTTATGCTGAATAACCTAGAAGCTTAGTAGTTTAAGGTATAGGAAAATACAAATAAACAAGCTTTTACTTTTGTTTTGTAGGCTCCTTTCATCCATGTTTTAAAGAGCTTCTATACTATCAGTCACTATGGTCATATTATAATAAATGAAAAAGCAAATGAATAAGCATAACAGGCCCAAGTATAAGACTGCAGAGGCTAAAACAGGCTTGCTAAATTTTGTATTCAGTTATACCTAAAATAGCACATGAGCTGTGTTTTAATTTTAAAATAGATCATACATGTGTTGTGAATGAGATGTGACGAATCAACTGGTTGTAAAGCAATTTTATGTTGAAGGTCTAGTCCAAAAGCCACGCCTCTTTGAAATAAATAAATGAGCAGTGTGATTATTCTATTGCTCATGCAGAACTGAGAACAACTCAAAAATGGTTTTCTGTTTATCACCTGTACTTGTGTTCAGTGTAATATGTAAGTATGATTTTACTATTGTAAAACATATGAATAATTTAAAAAGGTGCTAGAGTGCACACTATAAATATTACTAATATAATGTCTTTATTGATATAAGCTCAGTTTTATGTTCAATAGTTTGTCCTACATTTGCGAGAATGAGTTTCTAATTTCTCTCATCACTGTTTCATTTTTATGAATTTCAGGTTTGATTCTTGTTAAATGGACATCTGAGAATATTTTAATCACAGTGAGTCCTGGAGAAACAGCAAATTTTTTTTGTTTAAATATTTTACAACAAGACAGTTTCATATCCTGGTTTAAACAGACCAACAACTCTCCACCACTTTGTATTGCAACCGCTCTCCGGGGCTCTAATAAGGGTGAACTTAATTATGGTAATGGTTTTCAAACTAATCGCTTTGAGATTACTATTAGCAACACAAATTCAACTCTGAAGATAAAGAACGTGGATGAATTTGATGCTGCACTTTATTATTGTGGAGTAGTTCGTTGGAATGGTGTAATCTTCCACAATGCAACATGCTTGACTGTAAAAACAGGTAAAGACATTTGCCTACTATTAATGATTAACAGGTGTGAGCTTAATCTTGGATTACGCCATGCAATAAAGTTACCTTTGTTTTTAATGTGTAAGACATAAAATACATGAAAATGACATCCGAACAGTGCTGAATAAAAATCCTGTGCTTTATTATTTAAGTATATTTCCTCTAAAAATCTGCTTCAAGCCCAAATCAGAAAAAGATGGGATGGAAAAAACAGTGATCTTTACCTTTACTTTCACTTTTATTTCACTGTATGAACCCAATATTTTTTTTTTTTTTGGGCAACTCCATTTCTTACTAAGCATCCGTTCCTGTATTTCAAGCCTGTAACACATTCTTAAAAAGTTGGCACAGGGGCAATTTAGGGCTAGTAATTAGGTATAAAAATTGTGATTTCAAACAGATGTCAATATGTGATTATTATTGTGATTTGTTACAAAAGCAGTATCCACAAAAAGTTAAGTTTTTGAGGAGCAAAGATGGGTAAATGATCTTTAGTTTGTAGACAAAAATGTGTTTATAAAAGAAGTGTTCCTCAAAAAAGATTTGAAGAGATATGCATATTTTGGCTGATATTCTGTTGTTGTGTTGAAAAATACTTGAATGTCCCTGGAAAATAAGTTGTCTTAAATGCAGTTAATGTTGGTCTAAAATATCAATGTACTTTTCTGCATTAATGCTGCATTCACAGAAGTGTAACGCTGATAACAACACATCTGGATGGTCCTTATCATCTTTGGTCTAGACAACATGGTATCCATTTCTTCCAATAAAGGAAAATACAGGTTCATCAAGGAATACTGATTCGTCTATATACGTTACAAAGTTGTGATTATCTGTCCCAGATGCCTTAACATAAGACCCCCTGTTTACAAAGTAATGTTGTGGGTGCTTTTTGTTACTATAACTTTTTGCAGTGCTTGACAGAGGTTTGCCAAAGAAAATTCTTGACCATGTTATTTTATCAGCTAGTGATGAATGATGGTTCATGATCTAGCGCTGTCGGAGGGATCACAGGAGTTCAGTTCAGGCTTATGCCCTTACTATTTACAAATGTCTTCAGATTCCTTGAATCATTTAATGATATTATGCACTGTAGAAGAACATTTATAAACACACTTTCCTGAATGCTGCTGAAGTACCAAATCTTAATTACTATCACCTGTTGACATCACTAGTTTAAAATCATATTATTATGTAGTTTTTTTAATCCATTACTAACCCTTAACTTAACCCTGTCCCACTGTTTTTTTGGAAAAGTGTTTCAGGCATGAAATGGACTTTTATGTACAAATAAAGTGAATTGAAATCCTGACCAATAATAATAATAATAATAATAATAATAATAATAATAATAATAATAATGTTTTCAATTAAATCAAACTCAAAGTAATTGTAAGGAACACTTTTTTCCATTTTCAATACTATCCCATCTTTTTATGACTTGGTGTTGTAATTTGTGGCCAGTATATTAAAATAATATATTTTGTACTGTGTTATGACTTGAAATACATCATCCATGAAGTACTTGGTGCAAATATTCTGTTTTATAATACAACCCTCACTGTAATCAGAGCTTAATCTCGTTATTTTAAATATACTCTTAACAGATAAAGAAGAACATCTGTCATCAGAAGACTGCAATGGTGGCATCTTTTATAACATTACACTGGTTTTGGGGAGCATCATCTGTATTTTCACCATGATTGCTGTTATATTGTTTTTCGTCAAGCTGAAACTCAAAGGAAAGCAGCAAGGTAATATGAAAAAAACATATTTTTTTCTATTTATTACATTATATTAAATATAAATATCTGCAGAAAGCATGACATGTAGAAAAAATTGATTCTCTATGATGTATTGCAGATATTGATGTCCAGACTGATCATCATCAAGAGGTAAAATAATTTAGAAATTGACTTTATTCTGAATAGTGCGTCCATAAGAATAATGTATTGTGTATAAAATAAATATTTGAATTATTTGTGTGAACATACATCTGCAGGGCGATTTCCACAGGTCTGATAATATCCTGTATGATTGCTTTGTCAAATCTATATGCAAAATGAATAGATGCTGATCATGTTGTGACCCTAATCTGATCCCTAAACTCAACACAAAACCTAAGAAGTGATGCTACTCACGTGTAATTCTTCAGTCAATCCAAAACTTTAACTCACAATCAAAGAAACAATTATTTGATTCTTTGACTTGATGTCTTTCTGCAGATAACCAGTCTATTATGTTGCCAAGAGAGCTTACAAGAAATGTAGATTTTACACTGCTCACAAAAAATCGGGTAT
>JAUZST010004865.1:0-15985 GCA_034779995.1 Parotocinclus haroldoi
CACACACACACACACACACACACACACACACACACACACACACACACACACACACACACACACACACACACTTTCAAAAACTTTCATTAAAAGATATTAAGAAATCCAAGACAATTATAGTTATAAATTTAAACCAAGCCTTTAATTAAGATGACACTAGTTATAAAATAACTATAAAATAAATATATACAGCAGTATATTTAATCATATTTAATAACAATACAGCAATTTTAATCCTTTTTTTAATAAAAAAATATTTTAGTTAATTATATATGACTATACCAAGTTTTTTTCAGCCTTTTTAAAAATTGTACCCAGTTTACGAACGCTCTGCCCTGGTCTCCAGCGGGGGCGCTGTCCCCTCTCCCAGCACCATGCAGGCGGCGGGACGTGTACAGGCTACCCTAAAACGTCACGTCATCAACCATAAACATTCAAGGTACAAAAACGTCTAAAAATCCATTTTGATTATGGCCTGTGGGGTAAATAACAGAGTTATGATCTGCCCCCCTGCTGTCGCTGGCTTAATGCCTCCAAAAAGCCATTAGGCGCTGGCATATGGTGCCTCGCTCCCCTCCCTCAGCCCCGTGTTCACGGCTGTTTAAGGACAGAACAGAACAGGAAATGAAGGAACACTGGAAGGCATCATTCACAACGATTCATCCCAAAGCTCTGGCTCACTTCCCAGAATGCTTTTCACCGAGGTGGCAGTGACGCTATCTGCTAACACACCTGCTCCTGCCTGACAGCTTTGTGTAGATAAGGGTGCCAACACGAGGTCACTCCATCCATACACAACACAAAACCTACACAATACATACAAAACACTTCACGTGAGATCCAGGGATCATTCAGACTATATATGTGTGCATGTGTGTGTGTGTGTGTGTGTGGGTCTGGGTCTCAAATCACACACTACCACTACACACTACCTAGGGATCCTATCTAGTGACAGCAAAAACACAAAAGCATAGCCGCAAATGACCAAATCAATCATGAAACGCAATAAACATTTTAATGATGCTCATTCTTTTCTCTTTTTTTTTTTTCAAACAAAAGTATTTTGTGGCAGCTCCGATTTTAGTGAAATAAGAAAATAAAATCAAAATGACTGAATGAACAAATTAAAAGACTACCTTTACTAAAATCAATCCAATTTAATATAACACTCGTGAGCATCATTTATTTTTATGAATGGTGTGAATTGTGTGAGTTTTTAAATGAAACCAAATATTAAGGACATTTTATTTATTTTAATTTGAGACTTAAATGATGTTCAGGATTATACTAATGTCTTGATCAATTAGCATTTTAATTAAATTACTTAAATCCACAAAATGCTTTGTTTAAAGGTAGAACTTTGACATTTTACACTTTACACAAGAGCCAGTTCAACAAATACTTTTAATAATACTGATTACAATTCAGATTATTTAAATACAAATTCATTCAAGATTTACTGTAACAGAAAACCTGCATTTTTGTAATTTACAGAGCCTACTTCCTCAAGTGCGTAACGATTAATAAGTCATTTAAAAATCAATTTATCTCCAACTCTAAAATGTTAAAATATTCGTTATTCTGGACAGAACGTGGGACTTTTTATTATTTTATTGACCGTCTTTCTGATTTTCTGACTTTAGAAAAACTAACTTAAAAACAAACTGATTATTTAAAATGTTTTTAAAGAGAGTATTACTTTGATGATTTGTATATTTCCCTAAAACAATTAATATTAGCATTTTAACTGTCAAACAGAACTGTTTATAATCAAATGATATCTAAATGTAAATTAGTAACTGGACAGTTATGATTTTTTTTTGTCCTTCTTGCGCTTAAAGAATCTGAATTGATTAATTAATACGTTTTCATTAAAAGCTTTTACTTTAAACTTCCAGATGCACAAGATGTTCGAGGAACAGAAGCCTGCATTAAACAGCACAGACCGAACCTGAAGATCTTCTAGATCCTCAAACATGTTTTGATCCAGCTGGAGCTTGTGCTGCACACAGAGGACGATCGGATAATGAACGTAAGCGTATGGAAGTGGACGTAGCATACACTAGGGCCGCAGATAGATTTAATCCAGCGTTATGATCAGAGTTTCATCTGCACAGCCGGTGGAGTCTAATTACAATTAGAGCTTTAATGAGGCGGCACTGACGGGCGCTAAAAACACGATTAGAGTCACGTAATGACAATCTGTGCTTCTTCATTTCACATGTAGCCTTCAGTGACCCGTCACATCCAATCAGAGCCTCGAGATCAGATTCAAACCCGAGATTCGGGGCGTCTTTACGAAGCAAACAATAAAGTCCTTCTCTCAAAAACGGAGGTAAAATGGGCACGAGGTCCAGCAGGCACTGCTAGATCATGAAGCTATTCCCTCAAAGCAAAAAGAATTCCAAACAAGATTCCTTCCTCATAACATTTAGGGATTTTCCTTTCCACTGTCGCCCTAGCTTTGCTCAATTTGGGACTGGCCTTACATATTAAAGGGATGTTTTCTTAAACAGTGCTATCCGGCTCTGTACTTTACTTTTTATATTAGCCTGTCAATTCGAAAACTAATTAAGCTTTTTAATCATTTAGTAATGCCCAGTATTTCTTTCAAACTAAAGGATTTTTTAAAAATATATATAATTATTAAAATTATATTCACTTCATCTAAAAACAATCAAATTAAGTATAATGGTTCGGTTTTAATAACTTTTATGAATCAGCTGCAAATTTAATGAGAGTTTTTAAATTAAAATGAATTTGAAGTACATTTTATTTGTTTTATTGAAATCTGATTCTCTCTTAATGAAGACTGAAATTATTTTGTTCAATTAAACTGGTCAGAATCCAAAAAAAAGAGTTTTTAAAAGAAAAAAAATGACCTAAAAAAGTAACCTAATACGGATTAATTCAGAGATTTTTATTAAATTATTATTATTATTTTTATTCAATTACTTGTAATGTAACTGCTATACATAAAATCTTTTGTTTAAAGGCAACGTTAACGTTTAACTAATTATACACGTGTGCTTTTAGTAATACAGACTGTAATTAAGATTATTTCTGAATTATTATTAAATCTGAAATTAAAGTTATTAATTAAAATGTGTACTTCCTTTTAAGGCGGTCGAAAGGCTTTATTGTTCAAATCTCGTATTTGCATATTCTGTAATAATTCATTGGAATTATTGTTTTATTATTGGTTTCTTATTTGTTTATAATTGTTTTATTATTTGTTTCTTACTGATTTATTATTGTTTTATTCTTGATTTAGTATTGGTTTATCATTTGTTTATTATTGTTTTTTTATTGGTCAATTTGTTTATTATTGATTTATTAATGTTTTATTACTGATTTCTTATTAATGTATTATTTGCTTTCTAATTGTTTGTTTATCAGTGGAAACCTAAGCTACATTAAGCTAAATTAAGTTTCATGGTGAGATAAAATAAGATCAAAATTCAAGGCAATATTTGCTGGTTCTACAAAAAAATATATAGAAATAAAATAACAATGTCACCTGTGATATCACCTGATACTGTGCAAGTCTTAAATTCGCTGCTTTAGCAATGCTATCACTAGACCAAATCTAACTGTTTCTCAGTCTTTTTTTTTATTAAAATAAACAAACAGAAAACACCTAAATGATGTAATTCTTGGGAAGAAAAGGTATTTGATGTGCAAAGGTCAGTATTTAGTGTGACCTCTGCTGAGCTCTTTTGGGGAGACCGTTTTGAAATTTCCAGAAGTAATCTTGAGATTGCGAGCACTTCAGGAAGAACCAAACGCAGACGTCCCCAATTACAACCCTCTAATATTATCAGTGTGAACTGAACCACCATTAACTACAATTAACCGCAGGCATTTTCCTTAGCCTTACTCACCCGTCTTTAGCAAGCATGCCAATTAGCAGCACACGTCCAATTACGGAAATCATGGAACGGTAATCATTCAGACCTTAAAGGCCGTTTCAGAGCTTCATTCTGGCACGGGTATAATTTGGGCCCATGCTATCCAAAAGCGTGCCTTTTATGCTGGATTTAAAAACAACATTCTCCGGTAACCCGCCGTTATCGTGGCTTAATGCTGCCCAAAGGAATCAATACCATCTGAAAACATCACAAAAGCCACATAGACCTGAGCGGCTCCATCCTGAATACAAATAAAGGGGTTTTTTTAATTTATTTATTTATATTATTTATTTATTTAATTTTTTTTGGGGGGGGGGAGACAAATGTATTGGGACATCTCTTAACCACTGAAGTCCAGAACCTAAAGGTTGTGCAGTCAGCCTTTATAAAGAGTTTAAGCATTGGTACTGTAATGGGATGGCACCGTTACAACCGGTTATCACAAATTTCTTCCTTCCTAGATTTTCCACCATCAACCGTGAGTGATATTAGTAAAAAGTAGAAGCATTTAGAAACCATCAAGGGGTGGGGCCGCCCTTAAATAAGGAAAGAAAAGAATGAATGAATGAAAATTTAAAAAAAAAGAAAGCCATAAATGTGAAAGAAAAGAAAAAGAAAAGAGGAAAGAAAGAGATGAAAGAAATAAGTTAGGGCTGAACGAAAAGAGCAAAAGAAAGAAAGACAAAAAAAAAGGCACGAATGTAAATGAAAAAAATGAAAGAAGGAATGGATACCAGGAGAACGTTACCGGTCTGATATTAAGACCTGAGGGAGGTGAGATAATACAAAGGGACAATCTTTAGGTCCCTTAGACATTCAGTGAAGGGAAATCTTAACATTTTGGTCCAGTCAGAAGAGTTGAGAAGATCCTTCTGTTCCAGGACATAAACTAGAACAGACATTGTGAGTTAAATCAGAAACGCTCATGTACATCCCACAGGAAGGTGTCCCAATACTTTTGTTCCTATAACGCACGGCCTTTAGAGGGTAACGAAGATGATTGTGTCGTGCCACCGCTCCTCGTTCCTGCTGTATGCGGTTGGTTTTATTTCGTTTCTAACAGCTCATCTCTGCAGCTGGACGTGCTTCGACCTTTTCTTTCTTTCTCTCGGTTTCTGAGCAGCAGCACAAAGACTCTCAGCACCAGCCATCGATTCACCCCAGGACAGCCAAAGCTCCTCACGCTGCCAAAGAGGAAGCTCTGAAGCCGCTTCTGTCCCGCTGACTAAATGTTATCTTCCATCGACGAGGCGCGTCAGAGGTGGCCGTGTTTCGTAGGGGTGCTGCTCAGAATTTGTAGTTTGGTGCGAGAATGCAATGGACTGACAGCAGGGGGGGTCCGTGCCTAAATCGGTTCTCCCTTGGTTCCTCTTTATGCTCCAGGATCAGATTTTTTGGGAGGACGCCTGTGAATGTGAGGTGCAACCCAAGCACTGCTCCAGGTCAGGGTTTGCAGTCTAGGGACCCCGAATTGTACGGGTTATTCTTTATTTGTAACAAAAGTCAGTCAAACCCCCCCCCCAAGCTCGGTCTGAACGCAATTGGGCCTACATGTACCTAATACTGTGGCCTGTCGAGTGTATGTTCATGTTTAACATTAACAAAAAACATAAGAACAAATAAATCAAATATTAAATGTTATAATAGAGGATGGGATCCGGATTTAAATTTGTTTCACTCGAGTACAGTACGTTCCCCCCAAAAAATAGTGTGTAATAAAGAAAAACTCCCGCAGGCTAAACAATAAACAATCGGCATATCATTACACTGTTTAAACACACACACACACACACACACACACACACACACACACACACACACACACACAAAATCAGCCTGGAGCTTTTCTGCAGAACTGGTATCATCAGCCATCAATCATACACACCGGCACGTCTGAGCCATCGTATTACTGTACACACACACACACACACACACACACACACACACACACACACACACACACACACACACACACACACACACACACACAGTAACACGTCAGTGCTGGAGCCCCAAACATAAATCAACCTCACAACGAAGCGACATTACACAACCTCCACACTTACACATGCACACACACACCAAACCACAACACCACACATTTGTGCATGTCTTAGTGTGAGTAACATCTTTCACAGGCAGTCTCACAAACCATCTAGTTCAACAAATTAACTACAATGCTTAACGATTAAGGCTGTGATTTCAAAGCCTTTGTTTTTTTTTTTAAAGCAACAGCAGCCCAAAACCAATCGTTCTGAAAAGTGCTGCTGTTTCGTTACTCTGAGCGACGTTTCGTTAAGGTCCCAGAGAGCGGAGCTTACCCTACCTTTGCTGGAGGAAGCCTATGAAAGGGGCCACGCCTGTCCCTGGCCCCACCATCACCATGGGAACCGCAGGGTCAGAAGGTAAACGGAAGGCGTGGTTGAGGCGTGGACTCACGTGGATCTGAGAACAGGAAACAATTCGCAACACACGATTCAGGATTTCTAAGCTGCATTTTAGAGGTCGTTCTAGTTACTAGCTTAGTGGTTTTCTTAACTGATAATAAAGCATAAAGGACGTCCATGGGGCCCAAAACGGGCACACCGACCGACCAGAGCCGACTGGTTTCATGGCAAATATGAGACAAGGCACTAAACATCACAGTTTGGGTTTGATTTAGGGTCGGTCTGCACTAGGACTGCCATGATTAGTCCATAGTCACAATCATGTCGACGACTATTAAAATAGTCGATGCGTCGTTTGTTTGTTTGTTTTTTTCTCTCCAAACTGATCTGTCTGCCTGACACAGTCAATGTGAAAATGAGGATGGAGAATATGAGGAGTTCCGAAAGGTCCAAGTTGTGATAAGTGACGTTCGGCTGTACTTTGGAGAGGCCCCACTCTCTAAAAAGCATGATCCTCTCTAATGAGGGGCGTTTCCCCACGCTGCAAACCTGTAACCTGCACCCCATCAGATTTTCTCTACAGCAGGGAACACCTGCTCTCAAAATAAAGCCATCCTTTCTCCAAGATATGTGGAAATGCTAAATTTCCTGGCTATGAACAAGAGCCTTGTGCAGTTTGGGATTGTTTAGTCTTTGTTATGTTTTGTTATATTCGAGTCAGTGAGACCAAAATTGTTTGACGCCAAATGAAAGAAAGGAAAAACCTTTAAAAAAATTATTTCTTTACTAATGTATTTATTTTTGTGTTGTTTAAGTCAGTGCCTTATCCTTATTTTACACTCTATGCTAAACAGTTCAATTATTGGTAGTTGCAACAAGCTGCATATTTCATTCAAGGTGTAATGAATTGTGATTTTAATGGTTTTTATTTTTAGTAAGCATATAGCAGAAATTGAATGATACAAAAGCTGTACGTTTTATATTCAATTAATGTATGATCCGACTAATCATTAAAAAAAAAAAATAATCGGTGATTAGTCGACTATAAAAATAATCGTTTGTGGCAGCTCTAGTCTACACATATACTTTTGTGGTTCCTCTAAGGTGCCTCTAAGGTGTAACGTGCCCAATTCCCTGGCATGTGCCAACCCTGTACTGAAGGAGAAGACAACTTGTGGCGGCCGCCCATTTCTTTCAGAATAGCAAATCCACAAAAGGAACGATGTCAATGGTGCCATCTTTGCCAGCGCCTCGGTTGGCATTGAGGCTGCTATTGTAGCACAAGTCAAATGACCCTAATCTTTCTAAATCCGCTTGTTGGCATTCCTTGGCACATGTCGAACCATGAACAGATGTTAACTGGGGATCACGTCCCATGAAGTGTACCTGTTTTATGGCAATATTTAATTCAACTATTGTTTATGTCTCTTATTTCACACTGGCCAGTAACAAAATTACATTGAATTAAATTTTTTGTGATTTCACATCACCACATGCCATCCATAGCGGCACCACGACCAGCCAACACGTCTCTTGTTGATGTACTAACCTTGGGTGGGTCTGTAAGATCCCCAGCAGCACTGGGCTGTACAAGGTCAGAAACATGACCCATTAGCCACCCCGTACACAGTCCGAACCTCTCAGGATGCTCGTCACAGGCGGGAAACCTGACCAGGCTGAAGACCAGGTGGACTCTACCGGGATGGCACAGAGTCGAGCTGGGCAATAACGAACAGGGTTATGGATCAGAGGTTGGGACGACTGGTGAGGAAGCTTGCTGACCAGACATTAATAATTCAGTGGCCTAATACCGGTGGTGGAATAAAGAAGAAAGAAGGAGGCGACATCATTACAGTCCATCATGAGCATTAATGCCGACGTGCAGGCTGTCAGAAAACAAACGAGGGCGTCGGGCCGCTCCCAGAGCACCATCCCCGTCCTCTGCTTTGATAAGAACGGATGGCTGAGACGCCCACTGAGTGCCTCGGCATTAACGACGCATGCAGCCATAAATAAAAACCCTCCACCTCACATCCTTCACTTTCATCCTTCATTTTGAGCAACGAGCATTAAATAAAGAAATAAATAAATAAAGAAATAAAAAAGCTTGAGAAGCAAACATCTTAAAGAAACAGCCAGGAGTTCTGGAGCTGGTACCAGCTGATTCGGGTCTCAAACAGACATGTTTGCGGTTCAACATTAAGGTTTTGAAAGTTTGTGAACCCTGCATACATATGAGGGAACAGAACGAGTCGCTTCAGGAAATTCTACTATTTAATACTATTCTATTAAATAAAGAGGAAACTTTGTGCTTTAAATGCATCGAAGTACAGCAAAAAAAATTCTGAATTAAATAAATACATTTAAAATATATATATACATATATAAAATGGTGTGCGTGTGTGCATGCTATTAAAAAATAAATAAAAATACAAAAGAATTGGTATTTACACATAATTCATAATATAATAATTAAAATAACTTGAGCACTTAATACTACAGAGCTAACAATTTAATAAAAGAATATTTCAGTTGAATTTAAAGATTTATTTTCTTATTATTTTGCCTTTTTTATATATATTTTATTTATATACAATTTATGTACACAGTTTTTACAGATGTCGTGCAACCATGATAATTTAACAAATGACAGAGCAAATTTAATTTAAACCTTCACTAAATTACGCTAAATAATTTTTAAAAAAGGTCACTCCAAAGGTGGGATTATTTAACTTTTATTAAATGTCATTAAATAAAATGTATTTTTTATATTTTTTATAATCAATTAAATTAAGTAATTTAACAAATGGATCAAAAAAGGTTTTTAAAAATATATATATTTATTATTTATTGAAATTAGGTAAAAGGTTTCTAAATATAATTTCAGCATTTAAATTAATTCGCAAAGTAAGATTTTCTTGGACATCTTTAAATAACACTTAATTTATTCTAAAGGTGTTATTTAATTATTATGAGCTTCTGTTAATTTTAACATTCCTGCATTAATTTGACTGTTTGTTTGCAATTCTTTTTAACTGATGTATTGTTTATAGTTCTACATGTGTGTATACGACGTTGTGTTACCTGGCGGCGGAATACGCTCTGGTCTGCAGCTTGGGTAGATGTTCTGTAATGAAGCAGAAGAAGCAGGTCTCTCACATGTTAGAGTTTAGAGAGGTCATGACCCCGTTTACGAGTTTTATTTAGGTTCTCGAGTCTCGTATTGCCTCTAAACGGCAAAGAGGAACAAAAACCAAAATAAAGTCTTTTTAGCAAACCAGGTCAGGTCAGACATCACAGACAGGCTATATCTGAGGGAGGGGAGCCTGGTGAGGGGATCATGTGACAGCGACCCCAAATAAGCCCCCCCATGAGCACAGATTTCCAGGTATAAGCACCAGAGGTGACGAGACCCTGAGCATGAAAAGGTGAGTACAATTATTTATTGACTTTAAACTAAATAAATATAAAATGTTACATTAATAATTTACCAGCAAACGTGTACGAAAATTATTAAAACATTTTCAATACTAGAAAGCAAAACTAATTATTTATTAACATTATTTAAACGCTCAATAAAATTCTTTTAAAGATTAAATTCAACGTGTCCCAAACGGCACACGCGTGCCTCTGGTGGTCATTGGAAGTACTACAGTACTAAAAAACGATTATGAATTTCACGAAAAGAAAAATCTAATTAAATTATGTTTAAAGCTATAAAAGGATCAATACGATTATAGTGAGGTACATAATTATTGACACCCCTCTCCCTCAAATATCCCTTGCTTATTTCCCTTATAAATGGATTAAATGGGTACACTGACCCTCTTAAATCAGCAGCAATTTTGAAAAAATAACTTCTCTATTGCCAGTGATTTACAAACAAACAAATAGGCATCATAATTATTAATCTAATTGGCACCGCATGTTTAGGTCTAGGATGAACCCTGGTTCTGCAGGGAGCTTTAGCGGCATGGACAAAGCATGGAGATTGCCGAGATATTTTAAGCGCTCTTGCATTCAGGCTTACAGGATTATTAATGAAGCTTTCTTATGCTTTGTCACCGCTGATGTAGGAACAGCTCCGACTCGAGTGTTTACACGCATTAACAAACAGGTAGCATTAATCAGCGAGAGGTACAAGCCGCTCCCCTCCCAAGTCGGGAGCAAAAACCTTATTAGTGCAAAAGAACAAAGATTTAATTACGAGTTTTGTAAGTAACAGCAAGATCCACTGAGACCTGAACCTGTGTTTATTAACAAAGCGCCCAATCTTTGGTTTCCTCCTGCCTCAGACAGGAATTATTATTCATATTATTATTACTATTATTATTATTAAAACTAGCATTATAGCAACTGTTCTGGCTGATTTGCGTTCGTACAAAACAAATCTACACGTTTATTACGTGTTTTCTTCAGATTTGTTTCATTAAATCTCGTCAAACGATCATGTGACTGCAGTGCCGCCCAGTGGTAACTATCAAAACTACAACCAAAACGCCATCAGTTACATTAAAATAAATAAACCATTTAACAAAGGTAAAATAATGTCACAACACAACATGGCTAACAAGTTAGACAGAATATTTTAAAAAACATGATTTTATTGATTTTAGATTATCTATTTATAATTGTATGCAATATAATTAATTGTAAATGTAAATAATAAACATTAATTATAACATAATAATAAATATAACAGAAATAATAATTAACAATTTAAAATATCAAGGAAACAAAATGCAGCCATCTTATTTAATCTTTGTCATTATTATTTATTTATTTATTTATTTATTTATTTTATGCTATCCTGGAACATTTGTGGCTAAATTCAATTAATTTAATAATTTTATACAATATATTTAATGAAATAATTTAATAAAATAAATCAGAAAAATTTTAAACTCCTTAACTATATTAAATGAACATTTATTTTTTACTATTTCCATTTATTTCACCATACATTTTAATTTATTTCTTGCCGAGGCCAAAAATCCCAGCCTGTAATGTTCATGCCAAAATTAATACAATAAAATGTTAAATTAGATGCATAAAAATTGCCTTTCGATTTCATATTGCTGAGGAAACATTTGTGAAAATATTTAACAAGAAAATCAATCAAAATCTTAATTAATAAAAAAAAATCTAACACTAAAGGTGAAAGGATACAATTTTAAAATGCTAAATACATTAAAATGTCAGAAACAAGTTAACAAATTAATATTAAAATTAATTTTATTCATATTAAAATATTACAATCATAAAAAAGTGGAACGTGGATATGGTATTTTGTGATTGCACATAACATATTTTGTTCCAATAAAAAATATTTGGCAAAAATAAATAAAAATAAAATTACAAAAAAATAATTATAATAAAATGATTCCTGGAACTGTTTTGAAACATTTCCTTAGAATTAATTATATAAATACTAATATTAATTTAATTTAAAGAATTGAATCATTTTCTTTTTACTTGTTAAATAAAGTTTGTAAATAAATATTTTATTTTGTGTAGCAGAACAGCATATGATGTAATTATTACACAAAGATTTAGCATAATCTAATAAATTATTAAACATACAGAAATCATGACCAGTGATGTAAACTCAGACTGACCAATCAGGAGGCTGAGGGGCGGAGCACAAGACTGAAAAGTGTTGAGGAGGTCCAGCAGGCACAACCCGGGTTTCCTCACAAATGTGTCGTAATCTGATGAACCTTCTCGGCTGCACAGCTCCTGAATGCGCCGCTTCTGCTCCGGGTCGGAGGTCCAGTCCGCCAGAGCACGCAAAAACGCCTGCAGCACAGAAACGCGGCTTTAACACAGGAACAACACGGCACCAGAGCCTCCGCTTAAACCTGCCTTACCTTTTTGGGAACGCTCCGAATCTCTAGGCACCAGGTCAGCAGGTGGCGCAGCGTGCACTCCCGAGGGACGTAGGGAGGAAGTCGTGCCCCTGTAAAGACAAACAACCAAACCACAGCCACTGTGACACTCTGTTGATCCGCCCTAATTCCAATTCACCCTCATTTTGTCACGTCCTGCACCTTTCTTTTTGGTGATCTGGAGCAGCTGCAGGTGAACGGAGTGATTCTTTTTGTCCTGGAGATTCAGCCTCTGTAGCAGCTCCTCCACTTCGCTCTCCCGGTTTGGACACAGAATGTCAAAGGCATCGCCCGGCTGGTACGAAAAACCTTTATCCTGAAAAGAGGACGCCTTTAATTTAATGAGAACAACTCCATTTTTTGACATATAAAGCAGAACTTCAATTCACCACCAGATGGCGACATATTCACATTAGTACAAACCGTATTTCTGGCGGCATCTGCTGGTAGGAGACTGCAACTGCATCTAACAGTCTATTTTAAATCTCTAGACAGGTTCCACTTTAAAATTTTACTCTTAAAACATAGTATAATACATTTATTTTATTATAACCTCAAAGTAACATATAAAATCAAATTGCTAATTGCTATGACGAATGACGAACCCATGACGAACGAATAGTAACGATTACCGGGACGTACCGAGATGTCAAGCTCCAGCAGGACACAAGGTTTCAGGGCGTCTTCCCGAGTTAAACACCGAGCTTGTGAAATGGAGACCTCATGAAAACCGTCCCCTGGGACCCCGCCGTCCTCCTATAGGACACAAGGTCACTTTATTTATCCAAATTTCATCCAAGTATCTATTTAATCCTTATTTCATGCTTTTCTGGAACAACTAGAAACATGAATAAACTAAAGGAATAAAGTGAATTAAATAAAATATAATAAACTTAAAAGAATAACTTAATAAAATTAAAAAAGCCCAAAGTGAGAACAGCGTTACAAATTATTTATTTATATATTTTAATATTTATTTCCTCATTGGAATTATTTTTTTTTCACCCATTATTTTTTAACTATTTTGTAAAATAAAATAAAATATGGAATACATGAAGTCTGAATTAGCTAAATTAAAAACTATAAAGAAGAAATCACTATAAAAACAAGCTTTTAATTTATAATTTTAAATAATTAATTAAAATTAATATAAATAATTTTACATTTTTATTTTCACCTCTTCAAGTGTTAAATACTGGAATCAGGAAAAAACAGATTTGAAAAAAAAAATGTTTAAAAAAATAAAAACCCAATTAATGAAAACATGACACTATTTTCTCAAAAAGGCTTCTGAAAATATTGATAATTTATCTGAATAGAATAACTGAATTAAATATTTGAACGGTTTAGGGATTCGATAATCAATAAGATGTTAAATAAAATATGAATCATATATTTGAATACATGAATTAAATATTTAAAATGTTGCATCATTAAAAGAAGAATCACTCAAATATTTATTTAGAAGTTAAACACACACACACATGCACCCTGTTTTAAAAACTATTCTAAAAATTAAACAATAAAATATTGCTATTAATTAGGTTACTCCAATAATTTATTTGGACATTATATTTTATTTGCTGCAGAATCATACCTGAACAGCAGGGGCGTCTCCCAAACACACCTCCAGGTAGGCTGGGGGAGGAGTCGGGATGCTCAGGGCGGAGCGCGAGAGAGGAGGAACAGATCGGACCAAAGAGGACTCCTGGGGATCGGGGTTACGTTTATCTACATCATCATTAAGCTTCAGGTCCTTCAGGTCCAGATCGAGTGGAGGAGATGACCCTGGGGTACGAGGGACGGGTGGCAGGTGCTGAGGGGGGCTCTGGGCAAGGTCAGTGTCCGAGGCTGGCATGGTGGCAAGCGTTTTGTTTAAAGCGTCCCAAAGTCCTTCGATCCAGGGGTCCACCACTACCTCCAACCTGCAGAATACACACGTCTAAATAAAGCCGTCCTTCACAACGAGGGTTTGTTTAATCTGGTCTAATTTCAGCCTAAAAATCAGGCTGACCAATCAGAGCTCGGTTGCCGGGCAGAACGGCTCATGAGCGAGAAGAGAAATTAGTTTAGACTTTAGGTTTTATAGATGTTATATAATATTGGTTGAGTTTAGTTTTCAGGGCAACGCTTTAATCCCTTAACTCTCTAAGATGTACGATACACCCAGAAAATGATTCACCTCCGTTTTGAGAATGGGTGTTTTTTTTTTACAGACAGAATTAGCTGCATCTGAGGAAGGGGAGTCCTGTACAGCTCTATTACGCTGACGTTACCGAAAGCGGGCAAGGTTTTTGAAAAACCTTACCCTGTCCCGTCATCAGCGTGACCTGTGGGGTAGAAACGTGCGGCCCCGAGCTCCTGCAGGCGTCTGTCGATTGTTTTTCCGCAGTTGCAGAAATCTGTGTAGTTTGTGTCTCCTAAAGCTGGAGACACAAAACCCCCGAGGACTCGTGTTAGTGTCCGGTTTTCGAAACGTCACCCCCTCGTGGTGTGACCCAGCTTACCCAGCAGTGAATAATGCAGGTGTGCGAGGTGATCGGGTCGTAGACTTTTACTCCTGATCCTCCTCACAAACTTCTTCGCCGTATCCGGAGGTTCGCCGTCGCCCGTCGTGGAGACGACGAAAACCACGGGTCTGCGCTCCCGTTCCAAATCGTACTGCGCATTTCCCACAAAATTAACATTTTAGTGAACACTGTGATCACACGAAGAACCCTGCCCTACCTGGCCTACCTGCTCCGCTTTGCTTAGGCAGCTGATGACCGTGTCGAATCCCCGCTCGGCCGCCTGTTCGCAGATCTGCTCGGCTATAGACTGGGCCTGACCCTTTTGTGACCCGTACAGCACAAGAAAGCGAGCAGATGGAACACCACAAGGCATTGTCTCACCAACACTGTGGATGAAAACAATATTACTGTACCCCACTGTACTTAACAGTTGGCAAACATCAATCCATCCACATGCAGGGTTTGAAGTCATTTCAGGACTATAAATGGGGCCTAAAGGGGCTGGAGACCTGTCTAGAGCCTCCAGGGTCCAGGGCACTGATAACCTGCCCTCTGTACAGATGTCCACAAATAAAGTAAAGTATGGTATAAATAGATTTGTAATCCAAACGCAAACTACATTACTTGAAATACAAAGTCCACTTATCCCCTCACAAACAACGACTAAACCGGATTAGTTAAAATTAACACCAGACAGAACAATTCGTTTTTACCTCGAATCTGATCTGTGAACACCAACAAGCGTACAAATTGCCTTCCGGACTAAACTTTTTAGATCAGAAACGAATCCCAATGTTACATCTTACCTCTAGTTCAATAAAACCGAACCGAGCCTGGGCCCAAAACAAACAACGTTTCATCATGCTAAAATCAGCCGTGTAGCGTGCTGTGCATTCAAACACGTGTATTGAAATCCACGATCTATAAATCATGTAACGCTTAGTCACCCGGCATGTCTGATAATCCATATGCTTTACTAATTAACGCGAGTGTGGTAGTTCTCGCGACATTAGAACGAACCACTTGGACGATCAAACTCGTTTAAAGTATAAAGTAATGCTATATTTGTCCGTTGAGAATGCGAACGCGCATTTAAAGTTCTTTCATTAGAACTGGTGTGGTTTTGTAAATGTTGTTCTTGTAAAATGTATAAAATTGAGAACAATCGTTAAGGCCGTCAGGGGTGTGATGACTTGGTTTGGTCCGCACCGCCCCGAGATTCTTCCAGAAGGCGCCGGTAAGGTGCATACAGCTCGGATTGCAGAATCTGTAAAATTTTAACAAATTCT
>JAUZST010004866.1:0-15985 GCA_034779995.1 Parotocinclus haroldoi
ATATATATATATATATATATATATATATATTATTATTATTATTATTATTTTATTATTTTTTTTATCTATATTTTTCAGTTTATGCTCTGTTTTTTCTACAATTAAGTTTTAGTGGTCACACTGAATGCTGTGGTTCTACAATTACAAATTGTTGTCTATGTTCTCTCCATACTTTGCTAATCCCCTTTACTTTACGCTCTGATTGTTAGGTGGTGGATCATTCACAGCACTGCAGTAACACTGATGTGGTAGTGGTGTGTTGGTGTGCGTTACCCTGATACCAGTGGATCTGCCACTGCAGTGCCAATAGAGTTAAACCACACTGTTAAACCACTGTACACCACTGTTAAACCACACTGTGGGACTGAAAATATTCCACCAGGCAAAAGTATCCAGCCACCAGCTTCCTGTGAACACTGGTGATGATCTGTGCAGCAACAGATGAGCAACTGTATCTGAAAGTGCATCTACAATGTGGAGAAATAAATTGATGTTCTCTAATAACATTGACAGTGAGTGAACAGTGTTTAAAAGTCCAGCAGCACTGTTGTGTCTGATACAATCATACCACCTCAACACATACTAACACACCACCACTAATGTCACTGCAGTGCTGAGAATGATCCACCAGCCTAATAATACCTGGTCTGTGAAGATCCTGACCAGTGGACAACAGAGTAAAGTTGTATTATTGTTTTCATTGAATGATGGCCCAAGATGATATAATTTTATTTGTCCCCAAACCCTACTGAATGTCACAATTTGCAATTGTTTACATACCCCATTAAAGAAGAGCAACACTTATGTTATTGTCCACCCAAATAATTTAAATACTGACTCATAGATGACATCTGAAACAATCGCTAAACATTGTCGTGTATGCCTCCACACACAAGATATTTAAAAAACAATTTTCATTAGCAACATATACAAACAGCCTTGTGATAGACTGACATCCCAAGCAGTGATAAAATGTTGAGAAATACTTTCTGCTTACACAGTTACAAAGTACTATCTGAGCATGACATGAACCCCTAACTTCCTAGTTAGTATTCTTGTAGTGCCTCCACTGCCCTTTTAAGCATGATACATAGTTTGAATCTGCTGTTCACTGTGTAAATTGACCTATTTAACATAAAAAAAAATATTGTGGTTATCCACTTTTGCCTTGCAGACGTATTTCATATTTGCGTTTGCTAAAAAAAGGCTGCGTTTACTTTTAGAAAAACAACACGATTTCAGCAGGTCAGATGTACGCAAATATTTGCATAAAACTGAATGTGCAGGTGCTATTTTCTGTCAGTCCAAAAACATATAAGACGCTAGTCCAAAACATAAAGTAATACATGTAAGTGCCATTTAACCTCCATCAGATCACTGCAACAAATGAGGTCTTAAGAATTATAATACCAAATAAAAATCTTTCTTACATTATGTCTTATTCACGTCTGAATGACAGAACGGGCAGACACTTTGCGACGAAAGGAGAATCTTAGTGATGGAAGGCAGAAAACAACATTTTATTGTTCCACTCTTGTTTTTTTAAGTTTCACGTTTTACAGACGATACAATGATAATAATTACTGTATTGTACAGGACAGGCTTGTTGCACTACAGTGTCTAGGTTTATTTTAAACATTTTTGTCCATACTGCTCAAAAAATCAAACCTAACACACTATAGGATTACTCATTGCTTATGTGAAACAAAACATAGGATAATGTCTGGTCAATGTCTATTTTGGTCAAAGTCTTGTTTTAGTGAAGGCAATGCGGACGTTATACGGCGCATACCTGTACTTACAACACGATGCTATTTAACCCCATTGAGCTGCCTCTAAAATATTAACCAATGGCAGCATGGATCCGAGCCTAACGATCAAACAGAAATGTCCAATCGCAGATGAGTGCGGACTCGCGGCCGTCAGCCCCAATCCCGCCTCTCGCGCCGCGCTCCCTCCCCACACCCAGTAGGCTACATACATACACACACATTGGCGCGCGCCCAAACACACAGGCACTCTCTCTCTCTCTCTCTCTCTCTCTCTCTCTCTCTCTCTCTCTCTCTCACACACACACACACACACACACACACACACACAGATTGCAGTGATGGAGAGTAACTGAAAGGTCCTTTCATTTCCAGGACGAATAAGAGCGCAGCACCGCGTGCACTTTTACAAATGCACTTGTGGGGAATAATAAGTCATTTGATTTGTCACTGTACAGAGCTGTACAGACTGTTGCAGGGCTTTCGAAAATAAAATGACCTCTACTGGTCACCTTCAGAGGGCGATCGCTCTTTACACCAAAAACCCATCTATGGGCCGAGATCAGCTCGCGCACCGTCACAGGTTAGGTTATCTGATCCGCCTTTTACTGATAGTGCAACAAAAAGGCTGTGGACTGAATTAATAATGCTGGAAGGTATTGATGTGAGAGAATTGAGCTGTGTGTGCGTGTGTGTGTGTGTGTGTGTGTGTGTGTGTGTGTGTGTCCGGCACAGGCGCAGTGCCCCCTCTGCAAGGTTACCGGTGTGTGTGAGTACCGGTTCCGCTCGCATCTCCTCCCCCCGGCTCTGCTCTGCTTCCATCTCATTCCCTAATCCGCATAAAGGCCGTCCACAAGCAGAGTCGCACAGACACAGGTGATTAAAACTGTGCTTGAAACCAGCACTACATAACGCAAAATCCACTGCTCAACTGAAAACAAGCTCAGAGTCCAGGATAATGTGATAATATGCATCAGGATAATTAGTGTAGGCTAAATATCCCGGGACATTCATTTAG
This sequence comes from Parotocinclus haroldoi, assembly GCA_034779995.1. Lineage (NCBI taxonomy): Eukaryota > Metazoa > Chordata > Actinopteri > Siluriformes > Loricariidae > Parotocinclus > Parotocinclus haroldoi. The sequence goes on from JAUZST010004866.1 coordinate 2,788, forward strand.
CGGGACTTTCCTGGGATAATAAAGACGCATCACAAATGATGCATCACATCTGACACTGAGCGCGATTTTGGCGCTTCAATGCTGCAGTGTTACGAGAGCTTGACTGTCAGCTATGGCTCGTTTCCAGAAAAGGTGACAATTTACCACACGAGCCTGCAAACGGAATGAAATGTGCCGACATGCCAACCAAGGACACGTCTAAATAAATCTGGTCGGATTCACAAAATGCACGAATTATGTGAGCAGTGCTGATGGGAACACGCACCTTCAGGTTTGGTGTAAATGCCGAACGCTTCGACTCACCAGGCCATGCTCCAAGGACATCGACGCGCTTTGGTGGGCAAAAGGAGATTCCCGGATTGAAGCTCGAAGAATTTCTACAATTCAGCAGCGAGGTTTAAGTCACCTGCTGCTCGGTTCTGCGTGTTTCCAAATGTTTTCCGCCGCGTTTTTACGGATCCTAAAATAGTGCAGCCGTTGCCTGGTTAGACTGAGGATCCGCAGAGGGAAAAAAACAATGATGGACAAGACATCGCTCAGGATGGCTGCGACCGTGTGCCAACAAACAGACGCGGGCTTTTGGTCGCTGATTAGAGAAAGAGACGCCGTTCTTCCTGTCTAAAGTGTAAATCAAAGAGGCGATATTTGGGATTTAGATGCAATGGGATGAGAGCCCCCCCTCACTGAGGAGCTCGGACGCAGCATCCACGCGGGCTGCTGCTGTGCGCGCGGATGGAGAAGAGGAGGAGGGGGCGGGGGGCGGTCTCTCTCTCTCTCTCTCTCTCTCTCTCTCTCTCTCTCTCTCTCTCTCTCTCTCTCTCTCTCTCTCTCTCCCTCCCTCCCTCTCTATCCCCGCCCCCAGCAGGGCAATCACGTCAGTGCACAAAATCAAAGAGCAGAATAGTCGGTGGTGTTAGCTGTTCCTTACAATTTTTAAGTGATTCTACAATTATCATTGAATTTCAAAGGTCTATATTCAAGCACAGATGGAGCACACATAATAACATACACCAGGACCACACATCTAGTTCTATTGGAAGTCGATTACAAAAGCCATTAATACCAAGTGATTTTTGTTGCAAGGCACTTTTTGCAGAATGATTCCACTCTGATTTCCTGTGTGTATTTCAATTATTCAGCAATGTCAGCCAAAAAAAAAGTAACGGACCAAGCAGAGGAAGATAGACTTTATTTTCAAGTAAGTTTATTAGACTGGTACTGTATTTACACTAAAGTTTTGGCCACACCTACACTTCAACTATGGCCACCCACAAATAAGCAAGATTTCTGTCTCTCACAGACCTGTAACTTCTTCTTTAAGAAGCTCTTTTGTCCTCCACTCATTACTAGTATTAATGGTTGACCTAAGACCAAAATACCAGCTGCAGGGTGTGCAAACCTGATGAAGACTTACAGGAAACTTTTGACCTCTGTCATTGCAAACAAAGGTTATGATACAAAGTATTGAGTTAAACCTTTGTTAATGACCAAATACTTATTTTCCACCATATTTTACAAATAAATTCTTTAAAAATCCTACAATGTGATTTCCTGGATTTTTTTTCTCATTTTGTCTGTCATAGTTAAATATCACAGAACATTACAGCCCTCTCTCATCTTTCTAAGCAGGAGAACTTGCACAATCAATGGCTGACTAAATACTTTTTCACCCCACTGTACATAAGAAATGAATAATCCTACCTTGTTGAATAGTTGTACCTGTGGGATTTGTGGTTTATTCTTACACACAATAGCTATGAAATAGTAGGCAAATGTTGTTGTGCTCTTTTCATACATGCTATTCCGCCATTTCTATTCTGCTTATGAAAATTAGGGGATATTTCATTTATATTTTTGTGAGCAGTGTAGTTGCATTTGTGAGCTGTTGATCTGTATTTTGAAATTTTATAGGGTAAATTTATTGTGTATTAACAGTATGTGTGTGAGTTCCAGTAAATCCAGCGTTCACTCAAGCAGAAATGGACAAAATGTGGTGTCAGATGTTATCCCTGCATGATTCACATTATTGCACATAGAATCTGGTGATTTTACCGAATGCTTGGCTTTCTCTGTTAACAAGTTAATTTCTTAGTGGACTGAGGAGGAAAGTCCATGACAGTCAACATGTCCTTGATCTTCATTGGTCTTGAAGTAGATCTGAGTTGTGCTTTGGGACATTAACCTGTTGCAAATATCCAAACAAGCATTTTTAGACTTTGTTCCCAATGTACATAACTAATTATTTACCAAATTTATTACAAAATATAGTCTTAAAAAATCTGCTCATAAAAACCTAAATAATATTAAAGAAATGCATAAATACATGCTGATCTGTGCCCTGTGAGTTCCCCCATGATGCTGGTCAGTCAAACATGGTTAGAACCTGAAAAGAAATATATACATCTTAAAAACTAAACAGTAGTTATTTGGATGTGAAAGGTAGCAGAACTTTCAGTGCTTGCTTTTTTTCATTTTTCAGGGCTTTAATAAGACTATGTACTTATATAAACTGAACTGAAAAGACTGTTAACCCAGATTGTGCAGGACAAGAAAAAGCATGATTAAGTTTCCTTACGTTTACCCAATGACAATCTGATATGACAGCATAATTTTACAACCCCAAATCAGAAAATGCATATAAAAAACTCACACGGTGTTTCTTACACATCCTTTGACCGTATGAACCTGATTCTATTTCATGATTTGTCTGGTCAACTTCATTTGTTAATATACATCAATTCATGCATTCCGGGCCTGTAACACATTCCAAAAAAGTTGAGATAGGGACAATTTTAGAGCTAATACTGAATTAAAACACTAAATACTTATGCGATTTCAAACAGGTTATGTTAACAGGTGATCAACCAGGAATCGGGAGGCCAAGGGCACAAGCTTAAGCTGAATGCCTGTGATCTTCAATCGCTCAGACGGCACTGAATCAAGAACTGCCAATCAACAATGGCAAGGAGTTACTTTGACAAACCTTTATTTATGTAGCACTACAATGCAGAGTTACATTCATAAATGCCACATAAAACTTTATAATGCAAAAATCAACGTTCACCTTAACCATGTCCAGAAGTGACATATAGGATAGACCATCGCTGAGGGAGAAGAAGGAATGGCTACTGGCCTCCCTGCAGACCTGTTCTCTTCCCAATGGAGACTTTTGATTAGAATTTGAAAACAACAAAAGCAAGAACGTTAAGCCCATATTGTCACACGTCTTAAGTCACGTTTGCAGGAAGAAAGAGCCAAAATAACACCTGAAATACTAAATTGCTTGGTATCCTCAGTGTCAAAAGTCTTTTTAAGTGCGGTGAAAAGGAATAGCAACATTACACAGTGGTGAATGCTTTACCGTCCTAACTTTTTTGGAGAATGAAGAAGAATGAATTTGAGAATGAATTCCCGAATTGCAGGAATTGGTGTTTATTAACAAATTACATGAACTTGAGCAGACAAAACATGAAATATCTCAGGTTTATATTGTCTGCAATTAAATAAAAGTCAAAGTAAATGTAAGAAACAATGTGTGTTTTATATGCATTTTTGATACTGTCTCAACTATTTATGAAATTATGGGTTGTAATTATTTAATTGGAACGAACCAAAAATGTAGTCAAGGACTGGCTTTGGTTTCCATGGGTTAAGTACTGTTACTTAGTACTGTGTGCATTTTTGTAGTGTTGTGTCACGTGATTTAAGATTGCTTGCTGTATATTTTTAAGTACAAGTGTTACAAAATATTTTCCCATCAAATATGGTGATATTTTATGTAAGATTTTGGGAGGGAATAATTAACTCACATATCAGCAGAAATAATAAAGAGACATGAACTGAAATTTTATTTTCCAAACCAACTATACTTCTGCAGAATAATATTTTTTGCTATGTTTTACATTTAATTTTCAGAGTTTGCCAATTATTGAACCTCAGCTACCCATTCAGTGGGATTAAATAGGACATCTGAACACAAAGGAGAGTCAAGTTTTGTATTAATGGGTTATATACTGTATGTGCAGTAGGGAAAGAAATGCCACTTTCCCATCCAGAGAACAAGATCAGTTTTTTCTAATTACTGACAGGAAGTGGGGTCCAAGAATCAGTCAAGAAGTTAATTACTCTGGCATAATTATTATTTAAATTGAATCCATTTTGTGATTTTCATTTATGCAACCCTGATATATCATATATAATTAGTTTGATGAAAGTTTTTGGGGTAATAGGCATTTTTCTGAATTCAAAATTCTGAGACCACTAGTGAAACTTATTTGTGTCTTTGACAAGAATAACTCACATTGCAGGACCCGAGACACACATTAAGCTATTCAACAACTACTCGAAGATCAAAGATGTTGTAAGTTTGCACAAACTCAAGAGTCCATGCAAGATCAAGTGTCCAAACCTACCAAATACTACTTCATGTAATTCATAAAAATCACTTAAATTATTAAGCTTATTATATGTTTTATTTCACCTGTTTTTGTATCCACGTCACAGACACACACACACACACACACACACACACACACACACACACACACACACACACACACACACACACTTAATGACACAATTTTGGCACTGGGGATGAACTAACTAACTCTGTCTGTATCTGTTTGTCTGTCTGTTTATCTACATTGTTGACAAAAAATAGGAGATATTTCAAAATGAATACAAAGGGGATCTCACAAGAACTGCTGGACAATCTGATCCTGTCTGTGCCCCATCTCCGACAGTGTTTTTGTCAGTTTTGGGTGATCATACACCCTACTGAACAGTCAGTGTGTGGCACTCTTGTCCAGTTTAACATGCTTCTGTTCACAGCCATAAATATGTCTGAATTTGCATCTCATTTGTGTAATCAAACAACTTTCTTTGACGTTTCATTTGCTTTCTAATTATCTTGTTAAATTAAATCAAATCCATTGCTTCTTTTTTGTAATTGCTTCATATTCATTTAGAAATATCCCCTAATTTTTGTAAGCAGTGTATCTATTTATCTGTCTGTCTATCTATTTATTTACGCTAACTAAGCTATATAATTTATCTATGGTTGTGTAAAAGAATATATGTATAGCCCACCGCTGCATGGACCTTTCTGCATGCCTTCTGGCTGGGTCAGGAAGCACTTACAGGAATGACTGGCTGTGTCTGAGACAGAATGCCAGGTGAGGATTCAACTCTCATGCCTGCAACTGTGACTTCAAGCCCTGTGATCGGCCGTCTCAGCGAAGCCTACGTTTACATCCTGTGTTTTCCAAAGATAGGTGCTGAGAAAAAAGAACATCCTGATAAGCTATTAAAATGCCTCTGCCTCTACTAGCTGTAGCTTTGAAAGTGCTATATAATTACACATCTTGACCTTCAGACATTTACTAATAAAATTCCGCACTGTAATTTAACAAAACACAGCAGCTATCTTTTGTCAGTGTGCTTCAGGTCTACTGGCTTTTTATAATTTTCTCAAAACTGGCAGTCTTGTCTAAATACATCACTAGTGCCAATTGCCCAAATACTGCAGTTGTGATGAACATTTTTTTTGCCATAAATATGCTTGTAAGTGTTTGAGAACCAAATGTATTTAAATTACATTTATGCTGCTTTTAAAAGATAAAATAAATACGTCCATGTATTATAACTTTCACCTTGCACTATTGTACTTTTCACTAAATAAACTGACATTATACCAAATGAAACGGCAAGCACTGAAGAAAAAGCAAAAAGTAGCAGTTGTACCAGGTGTTCTCTTTTACTGACTAAACTAAAGAGCAACAGAACCCCAATTGTACATACTGCTATAAATCTCAATCTTTGTTTCCATTAATAACATGCAAAATGGATGCGCATAAGGTTTACATTTGTCAGACGTCATGCGTCCTGTTGTGAGAGCTTTAATCTGGTTCTCAGTTGTACTTCAGCCATCGCATGCAAGTGAAGTGTGCAAAATCTTAGAAAAAAGATCTTCAACTTATTATCTCTAATACGAAGTAAAAAAAAAAAGATATTTTAGGCTTCAGTTCCCATTAAAGCACAAAGAGCTGCAGCCCCGCACCCTACAGAGCATGTAACGTGTATCCTGTATCGCCAGTCTGTGCCTCACATGCAAGCATGTCAGTTTCCACCTCTTCCCTCCCCTCTCAGCACTAAAATATTTGTGAGATGTGTCTAGTATAGTGGAGCAAAGTTTCAACTGAGCTGGATATCCATAATTCAAAGTTAAGAGTCTGCGATGGAGACGGCACTTCCTTAGGGAGCTGCTGTGCATTAGCTCTGCTGGCAGCGCAGGCTTTAGGATGACGCCGACCCAAGGCTTAGCAGACATGCTGTAACTCCCTGTAGTTCATTACAACGCTAATGCTAACTCCCAGCCATTCAGCGCATTACAGACCAGCTTTTCATTGCAAAAACCTAGCTATGTGTTTAAAGAGCAAGTAATAATGGCTTAACATATCAATTTACTATAATCCCTCTGCATATCCGGTGTACCCAAGTACAATCTACAATACATGTAGACACATTCCATGCACTTAACTAGAAAACGTGTTGTTTGTGGTATAGGTTCCACAAGATGCTGGAGACATTCTGTTGGGGTTCTATCCCCATGTTGACATGGTGTTTCACTGGATTAAGATCAAGTGACTGGGAATGCCACGAAAGAACTTAAAAGTTCATGAAAACAGTTTGGTGACTTGTGCTAAAAGTAACCACGAGAATATCAGAAGGATGTGCACTGCATGCACACAAAAAAAAACACGTCACCCAAAATTATGCAGAATCAAATTCACTGAGATCAAATTTGTACCAGCACCGCATTCCAGATGCATCAGCCATCACAGACATTGTGACACAAAATGTCATGTGTGTGGACCTTGCTATTGTATAGCGGGAGAACTTTCGGGCCAATGTTGATGGTTCTACATCTGTTTCATGTGTTTGCCAAGATAGATGCTGGACTACCTGCAACTTCCTAAGCAGATTTTTAATGCAATTTTAATAATAAATAAGGCTAAAATAACAGACCCACCCAGATTGAGAAGGACATTTCAGTCATGTCATAGCTAGGGGCAGTACAGACTATCCTTTGGCCCAGCCAGCAGGGTATTGGAAGGTTCTAAGAAATTGGAACAGCTGAAGATGGGGGCACGAATAAATGTTTTGGGTCTCCTTACTTGGGACGGGTCCTTTACCTGGCACCCTTGAAATTGTCGTACCCTCTTTACAGCATCCATCTGCAACAAGTTCAAATGATCTCATTTTACATTTTTTTTAGAGGCGACCTCAAGAAAGCTAAAAACAACCACTAATAGAAATGAGGTGGCCAGTGTTTTAAAGAGCTTTCTTTAGTTGGCAACGAGGGGACGCTGAATAAAAGCACAAGAGACAGCGAGAGCGAAAGGAGAGGAAAGAGACGTATACAGATTAAATAGACTGAACTCTGAAGACAATCTGAATGGTATTGATAGCAGAGCCTAACACTGAAAAGCAGGATAGAGCGAGACCGAGAGCGTACAGTAGGAAGAAACAGGGATGAAAGAGTTTGAGAGAGACCCCCAGGGGCCAGATCCCTTGAACCAGATAGTTATATAAGAGTACAAGCCTTTGACTGCACACAATAAGGACACAAAGCAGAGGACATAGGTTAAATGCAAATAGAGAGACAGTAAAGGATAAAGGCAAACAGAAAGCAAAGCAGTGGGAAATAGGCAAAGGTTATACTCGCAATCAATCCCTTCCTTCTTATTCCCATCACTCCATGCCAAAGCAAGAGCCATGCTGATGTTTTATTTATAGGAGAGATTCCGGCTGCACATGTACCCTCTCCATAATTTATAAAGCCTAGCATTAGGGCCTGCCTGCAGAGCAATCAGAAGTGTTTGTGTGTGCCTATATACTAGTAATGGTAAGTTAGTTAACTAAAAAAAAAAACAAATTAAATGTTGTGACATTTAGGGTACTTTAATAAAATGGTACAACCAAGGAACATATGATGGAATCGCCACACTTAGGCTTTTCCCTGATGTTTTTTTTTTTTTTTTTTGCTATATCTTCTGGTCCTATCGCTAGCATGCAACCCTGTATTGTAAAGGAGTGTGAAATTTTGTTTTGTTCAGGCAGTCATCTTTGTGTTTCATTAGAACGGCACCAGACAGAAGTTCCAGCATCATCTCTTTCATCAAACAGAGTTGTGATTCACTACTGACTACCACTTTTATCCTATCATCCACACTCCGTAATTGATACCCTTTAGCCCACTCACACATTGTTTTATTTTATTTACGTGTTAGTGCTGTTTCTGTTTGACTATTCCATATGCAAATTCCATTTCATTCATACATTTATAAACTTCCACTTTTATTTATATGTACACCGAATTTACAGCTGCCGGAACAACTAACAACTGTTACACTCAGTCTTGGATTTCCTTTGTGAAGGAGTTTTCTAATCCTTTTCGTTGTTTCAGTTGACAACTAGCTTGTTACGCGTCCACTAGCATGCTACGTGCTGCAAGAATTCCTTATTAACCACAGACAAATGTAAATTTTAGTTTTGAGAATACATTTGTTTTGGAAATACAAATTAAAAGTCGATTCTATACGTTTCTTCCAGCAACACTGATGAGAAGTGGATCATCGCCCCAGCTGCTGCAATAGTGGCCCCTCTCTACTGCCTGAGGCACTGGCAATAATGATGTATGGACGCATGGCATGTTATGCCCCACTGGTATGCTCCTGTTGGAAAATCTCCCAGCCAGTGAAAAAGAGGTCAGTGGGCAGAGGGGACTAGTGACAAGGGACCTGGCCACATTCAAAGATGGGTGGGATTTCAGGACTAAAATAAATAATATACTCATCGAGCAAAAAAAAAAAACAAACAAAAAAAAAAAACAAGTCACCTGCGACAGAACTGTATCTAATATCATGTAACACCTCTGAAAACAACTTTCTGTACTGAAACTACTGGGGTCTTTGCTTCTGCTGTTAGACATTTTATGACCGTACACTTTGATACAGCTGCATAGTCACCTACTTTCTTCATACTATGGCCTTTGGCATGTCCAAATTTAATCACACCTTTTTGCCAATCATCAATATCTGCTTTGCAATCTATTATTCAAACACCAAAAGAGTCTCTTACAGAACTGTACCACCTCTTCTCATGTATTCGCAAGTATTTAAAGCCCTGTCATCTTAACATAACATTATCTGCAGGGACTTCAAGTGGCAAGTGGAAAATGTGTAGAAATAGGTAAGAAGCCAGCCATTTTTCTAATTGCTATTCATTACAGCAAGGTAGGGTGTTAAGGAAAAAACACATACATTAGAGTTTGGATAGTTGCACTTTGCTTGTTATTTCTGCAATTTGTTGTAACCCATGCCTGCTTTACACAATAATCACCGACACATACTTTATTCTGACATACCTACAGGAAGGACGCTATGCTTGTGCCCTAAGATCTAGAAGAATCTAATTTCATCCACGATTAGGATCCTCACAGTTTCTTGGGCATTAGCCATTAGTGAATTAGCCATTTAATTTGTAGGGTCCATTTTGCTATTTGTTGTTTGTCAGATGCACTTGGCCTCCATGTCATAGAGCTGAAGCAGGTCGACCATTATGGCCTCAATCTGAGATTTGGTAATGTCTTCACAAAGAACCTGTGGAGACAGAATTTGCAGTGTGTTATTACCAAAGAAATTAAGGTGACATGCTTTATAATTGTTGCATATTTTCATATCTCATAAACAAAATTTTATAAACAGTACTTCATCCCTTTATCTGAAACTTTTGATTAAACAATTAACCATCTGCAAGTTAAAGAATCTTCCACGGCCCTGAAATGGTTAAGAGGAAAAGGTAATGATCATGAAGTCAAAGAATCGTGAATTTTTCCCTTACGTCTTAAAATGTTAGCAACAATACCCTATATGAATTATGAGGATGGATTCCTTTTTGTTGCGACAGTAAGCTCGGGCTCACTGCAGTCAATTATTCTTAAAAAAATGTCTGGTGGATAAGATGACAGACATTTAACTAAAACCATTTCTTTATAGAGATCATTTTAGCCTGGCAGAGCAGACTATTTTGACCTATGAATTTGTGATTGACTCAGGCAAGACTCACAACAGGCAAGTGGTCCAAAACTATTGAATCTGGCATTTTTAGTTCTGTGTCACTTTCTGTGTAACAATCCGATACACACAAATGTGTAGCTATATCTGCTTTTAGCAAAATTACCTCATTCCAAACTCAACATTCATCATAAAAAGACACTGATGAGAAGAGAAAATGAGGAGAGCAGTTTGAAGGTTTTCAGTGGCGGCATAGCAAAGTAACAGAGCTCATAAATATTTGGGAATTATGTCTCTGTGCAGACAAGACTAAAAGGCACATGTCACAACAGCTCCGTGTTCAGGAAATATAGATAGAAACGGCCGAAGGCGGCCACATGAGGGCGTCATTACTATGTCAAACGAAAACCGCTCAAGTACAAAGTTTTAAGGGACCAAGGACACAAACCACAAAAATGGCGCCGTTGAATAATGTGCCCTTTTTAACATGAGCATTAAAAAGTGCTTCTTACTGTTGAGTCCATTTTGATGGACACGATGTCACGTGAAGCATTGCTCTTTTTGCATGCATGCATATCATTTTCACATGTACTGTTCAACAAATGGATCACATTAAAAAGATTGTGTAAACTTCCTTAAAAACGTATCTAATAAATTCCACTTTGCCTGCTGTGTAAATGTAGGCCAATTTAAAAGGTGTCTGCATACTTTTGACCATACAATGTATTCTGAATAGTCATGCTTCCTAATCTGATTTATATTACAATGCTCCTTACTTACCTTTGTTCATTAGATTAAAATATATATCAGATATAAAAGTCCCAGACACACACCCTGCTTCCAAAGCTCCAATTCAAATATTGAATTTCCTTTCCTTTATTCAGCCCTTTGGATGAAATTAGAATCTGGAAACTAGGCCTCTCTAAGTTATATATAGACGCATACACACAGCAGAAAACGTTATAGGTCCATTCATACGCTGCTGAAGAAGATCATATTGTGATCATTTGGGATGATGCTCAATGTGAATTAGTCAGACAGTGTTTTAGATGCTGATAGAAACATAAAGAAATGACAATAATACATAACTGCAAACGACTTGTTTAAACACTGTATATTTTGAATATATACAGGGCGAGTCAAAACTCACGGGACACCCTTTTATTTCAGAAACAAAGTGGAAAATTATCTGAGTACCCCAGCAAGTGAAGAAGGGTGAGGGGGGCTGTCTTTTAGGCTATATCCAGAAAATGGCCTCCATCTTGAAAGTTGCTATACTAGATCAAGGGAAAGTGTCCCCCCCCCAGAGTGCAGTTCAGTTTTTTTGACTGAGTCCAAGTGCTGCCACCGTCCTGGCCAGGCACTCCACAGAGACCATTGGTCTTGCCTGAGGGAGGAGAGTTTGGACAAGGATCAACTTCCTGCCACTACAACAGCTGCCCCATTGGCTCCAGCATGTTTTTGCTTAAGGCCATGCTCTTTGTGTAGATGTCTGTTTGGTAGTTTTCTGGAGGCACTTGTTGGAATACATAAAGCTCAATCAGGCATATCGAAATAAAAAAAATCGAATTTAAACATCACGTGTGAGACCACACGTTCTGGCTAAAATTAGATTTGTAAATCATTACAATATAAAAAGGTACTCATGATAACACTAGTATTTTGTGGAAAAAGGTTTATGCAAGGTATTACATTAATTAGATTATTTTTGTTACACACTAACTTACTAGGTACACTTGTTCAATTGCTTGCTGATTATCTAATCAGCCAATCACATGGCAGAAACTCAAGGCATTTCAACATATAGACCTGGTCAAGACAACCTACTGTTCAAACATCAAGGGACAGCATGGGGAAAAGTAATTTAGTTTGTTTTCAAGTTTCACCAGCAAAACTCGCTGTATTCTTTAACAATAAAAAAATACTACAAACCTATCATTAACATGACATTACTACAGCATATTACAAATAATGATCTGCAAGCTAAGCACAACTTCATCATGACAATGTTCTGATCTACTGCAGAGCTGTGTATAGTTCTCACCTGCCACCACTCCCTTTCTCCTGCAGGTACATGGATGCCATAAGTGTGTAGAGCAAGATAGAGCACGGTAAGGGCGAGGTGTTGAGGCTTATGTTGTACACACACTGGTCCGTGGTAACAGTCTTTGAGGAGAGCCCAGGCTGTTTCGGCGATGGGTGTCCGAGACCAGGCATGTCGGTTGAGTAAACTTCGCACAGAGAGCAAGTAGTGTAGCAGGTACTGACAGTACAGATGGATGATAAAAAGACAAAAGACAGTCTTCGCAACTTTATCTGGAAAACTACAAAAAAAAAGCTTTAAACAATTTTGTAGAATGCTTACCTTATGGGGATGCTCAAAAGACACATGGAAATTCAGTTGTCTAAGAATGAGGAGTTCACACTGTACTACACTGTCTCGCAACTCCCAGAACTTCTCATCTAACTCCAGTGGATCACATCCTGGTTGGAAATACCTGAGAGACATAAGCACATGTAAGGAATTACAAATATATTACAACTATATATATATATATATTCATATGTTACACTCACTTGTTGGAAGTTTGTTGGGCATAGGTAATTAATTATATAATGAACATTGTTTTAAGCACTTAAAGTGCTTTACTACGCAAGGTAAGGCAGGGCAAGTTTTATTTGTATAGCACCTTTCGTACATGAGGCAATTCAAATTTTAAAAATAATGAAATAAAAAAATAAATAAATAAAAACAAAATTAAAAGTACAATTAAAACGCAGTTGAAAATAACAAACAGTTTAAAATCCTAAAAGGCAGAACGCAGACAAAAACACAATCAGGTGTCATATGCACAGCTAAACAGAAGAGTTTTTAAGGTGGACTTAAACAATGTCATAGTAGTGGCCAGACTAACATTTTCAGCGAGACTATTCCAGATTTTAGCTCCATAAAACTAAAACACTGCTTCACCATGTTTAGTCCTGACTCTGGGCACCAGCAGAAGGCCTCTGCCTGATGTTCTCAGGGTCCGAGATGGTACATATGGGACCAACATGTACTTTGGTGCTAGACCATGGAGAGACTTGTACACCAGTAGAGCCGTTTTAAAGTCTATTCTCTG
>JAUZST010004867.1:0-15984 GCA_034779995.1 Parotocinclus haroldoi
TATATACACACATTTCGGTATACTTTTTAAATCTTTATACGACTCTTTAGACCTTTTTTGTGAACTCAGTAAGCCCCACTTTCAGCAGTCTCTCAAGTTCTAATTTTGACTAAATGTTAACACACTTGCAGATGCATGCATCGTACAAACCTAAATAGCCATGGTATTATGTTATTATTAGTGTTGATTAGTGAAGCATCACCTAAGGTTGTGACACAAACATGTGCACCAGCCACCTTTTAGAGGCAGCTTGGTGCACTAAATGAAATTTGTGGAATTACACATGTTGCTTACTTTTCCTCTGCTAATAAATCTGAAATTAATAATCATAGTAGTTGACAGAAATTACATTGCACAGATAAATATCCTGGTATCAATTTATTTTATTTTAAGTAAATGTATACTGCAGTTTATAAACTGCCTATTCCAGGTTTTGGTGTCTTATCCATTGCTAGCACTAAATGCCCTTATTCTGTTCCTCTCTGCTACTAAATAAATCTAACATCAGATGCCATGTGATAACACTTGAAACCCTACAGGACCCTCTTTTGTCATGGGGGATAGTACAAAGTCTTGAGCCATGCCTGAAATCTTGAGGTCATTTTGGGATATCTTTATATAATACACATGGTACTTGTCCTTTATGAATTCCTGTGTCAGGATTCCCAGCCTCATCTCCCATGACGATACAATTTCTGTCAATCATGTGTGAACTCTAAAATTACCAATGACACCATGGAATCAAAATACTGCAAAAAGACAAGCCTGTCATTTAAGAATGCATAAAAAACTGCCCTAATGAACCTCACCTGGCTTTAAGAAATTGGAACATCAGTACAGGACAGAATTATATTAATCCATCGTGTCTTGCAGCACTTCAGAAACAGCAGGGATGTAGTTACACAGAGGTCACTGATGACAAGTCCTTTACCACCTGGGCTGCTGCTAACCCAATTTATGTAGACTGTCACTGGTACTTTGCAGAGTTGGCTGGCTAGCAGACTGATCTGAAAAAGGTTGCTGTAACTTGTGGTAAAAATGGTGAAAGATATTTTCTTGCAATGGCACTGTCACGTGTCATGTCGCACATCTTGTCAACTAAAACATTTTTAGTTTGCAGTGGGTACCCTACCAGAGGGTAGGGTCACAAAGACAGTACTTTAGTACTTAATTTACTTAAGGACGCATTAATGCACTTCATCTACCTTTGTGAATATAAAGACACACGATACAATAGGGACAACCTTTTGTTGCATGTATACCAATGTGTAATCAGAATGCATGTTGTTGAGTATATTATGCTGTTGAGTATATTATGACAGAAAACTGTTAGTCATTTTACATAATTGTAAAACATGTTGTTTTGAGATGACAACTCTTTTTGATCAGAGTGATTTATTGTAACATTGTGCAAGTGTGTTGCTTGTGTTTAAAACTTGTAACGTCAGTCATTTATTATACTCATGAAGTCAATTATGATAGCTTTAGTTAGCAGAAGTCAATTATAGTAACCTTGGGCCTGATGCCCTTCATAGTAAATTTGTGCCTCAATAATTGATCATAACTTCATCTGAAGTACTTTGTAAATGTATGACTGGTTATTAATAATAACATAGTTCCTAAAATCATTTAATGTAAATTTGTGCCTAAAGCTATTCATTGTAACTCATGTCTGAATTTTATGATAATCTGGTGCCTAAATTTATGTCATACAATTAATAAAAATGTTTATTGTAACCTTGTGCTCAGAAGCATTTAAATAGTTATCTTTATTACTATTTATATATAATATATAGTTTTTTTCCAGGGTGATGAGAATTGTGAACTATTTTCCTCAGGTTCTCAGAAAGCATTTAGTTAATACCATGATAATACCACTTCCACATACGTACTTTCCTTGGTCTTTAAATACAGCAAGGCATACAGCATGGGACTGCGGTAGTAAGGCCCTTAATCTACCATTGCTTGAATTGTAAGACTGTATTATTTATTGCGCTGTATACAGGCGTAAAAGTAAGAAATATTTAAAAAAACAACTCATTCATAATTGTTATCCCATTCATTAAAAACTCCTAATCCTAAATTAACCTCTAATCCTGGAGGTTCACCTACATTTGTCACTTACAGCTATGCAATGCATTTGCATGTTTTAGACCACATTTATGCAGAAATATAGAAATTTATAAAGGCTTCACAAACCTCCGGGTACCAATTTATATTGTTCCTGCAAACAAATGAACAAACAACCGAAAACAAAAAACCCTAAAACAACAGCAGCACCTCCCGACTACAACCCTTATGCTTTTTCAACAAGCTCTACCAGCAAGACACACAAGCCACAAGACACACAAGCCATGAGAGTTCAGCAGCTAACCAGGGCTAACACCAATAGAGAACAGGTCAACAAGTAATCATCCAAAACACAACATATATCCACATATTGTAACCTCATGTCTGGAGGAGGTACAGGAAACTTTAGAAGGACCAAGTCTCAAACAGGGGAAACCTCATTGGGCAGCCTAAACCTTATATAAAGGAAATAAGCTAAATTTCTCAAATATTTAATTTATGATACAGTAAAAGTATAAATAAACAGAAGAAGTAAAATATAATAGAAATAAAATAATATAAATAGAGTACAATACTAGAGAGAGTATTATAAAACTGGCCTGAAATGGTTCACTCATTTACTGATCACTATTGACACTATGTACTGTGTTTTGTATAAAACACTGTATGGGACGGAAGTGAGTGAGACAAATGAGGGCATTCAAACAATTACGTACGCCATAAACAAATTATCTTGACCTATCTTGACAAGTCTACCGGTACTGTTAGAAGACTAGAGTAATACAGTTTATACAGTTTATATAGCTGACAATACTACGTGCCAAGTCTAAGTCTTATTTTTCTAAGAGCTAAAACCATGGACAATGTTTGAAGATTAAAGACAGCATATTCAGCAGTAAACACATTATTATCAACTGTTTTCCATTTAAATAATGGCAATAATAATTATTTTTAAAAATTATAATAATAAAAAAAATAATAATTTCTGGTGGTTTTGGATTCCTCCGTCATCTTCACAGAGTAAACCTGAATGGACTGCTCTGTGTTGTGGTACTTTATTCAGTTACAACATTGGTTTTCTTGGGTTGCAGTCCATCAGCCTCGTGGGGATCCCTAAGATCCCCATAACACCCTAGGGTGACAGTGGAAAGGTCCATATAGGTCTTAATATAAATGGTTAATATAGATGGAAACCTTGAGAGGACCAAGATTTAAAAAGGGAACTATCCTCCTTGGGTGGCCTAGATGTTAACTGGAATAGTTATATAATTTGAATCAGCAGTAAAATTGAGTAAATAACAATTAAACTAAACCATGTAAAAAATTTGAAATATTGAGTCCTCAGCAGGAAGTCCTTGGAGGCACATTGTCTCCTGATACTGAATACTGAATTTCTACTGAATGATGGAGGGAGTTACTGCACTCTGGTGTGGCCTCGGCATGGTGGAACTAGTTTCTGTTATTGAAAACCAGTACAGTGACGATGAGGTGAGGAACATCTTAGTGTGGTGCTGGAGCTGGTGCCAGAACATCAGCTCAGGGAAGAAAAGAGAAAATGTCGTTACCTATTGCTTAGGAGCGCATAGTCTAATAACAATCACTAATGCCAATCACTGATGCCATGTGCAGCATGAGACTAAAGCCGTATTAACTATAGCAGCATAGCTAGAAGGAGGAGAACCGGAGGAGGACCAGAAGGTAACAGAGCCAAGAGACAAGAACTAACCTGAGACAACCAACTAGATAGAACTAGAAAACAATTTATTTAAAGTACACACAAATGAAAATCAAGCCAAATGTGATGATGGGAGTGTGAGTGCAATCAAGTCCAAGAAGATGCCAAGGGAAGAACCTGGGTGCAGGGAACAACAACACAAAAAAGGGAGCAGCAGCTGCATGAGTGCCGGTTCCACAGGATCTAGGGTATCTGCTGAGGGTTGTGATCCAGATGACCAGCGGAAGAACGAGGTGGTGTAATCCGGAAACTGAGAAAGAAAAGGTCAATCAAAGAGAAGGTAAGGCTCGGGATGAGCTGAATGCTAAATGCTAAAGCTAATTAGTGAAGCCAGGTAACGGATGAAATAACGGAATGATCTGGCGGATTCTGGGAGTGTAAGCTGACATTTTATGGACAGCGGATAATGCGGGTTTATTCGGCTCAGGTGTGGAGAATGAGATGGGAGGAGTGAAGGAAGAACAAGGTCCAATGATCCCTGTGAAAGCAAGCACAACACACACACACAGGTCGCACTAGGAAAACATAAACAAAGCTGGCTAAAGGGATAAAATAATGAAACAGAGCGAAAAGCAGAGCAAAATGCTAACGAACCCTATCAGCCAAGAGCCAGATAGATTGCTCAGGAGAAGGCGCCCCGGTCTCCGATGATGGTACGCAACAGAGGGAACTGCCACATAAGTCTCTTGGTCTGGGAACAGTGGCGGCAGGTACCCCAGGGAGGCCTTGAAGGGAGAAAGGCCCGTAGCAGTGCTCGTGAGGGTGTTGTGGGCACATTCTGCCCAGGGCAACTGTGAGCTCCACTTAGTGGAGTGGTTTCATAGTGGCTAGACACACGAGTCAGTGGAACCCAAGGTGCAGAACTCTCAAGCAGATAACCAATTAGGTAGAACCGGAAAAACTAAATATGTCTGTCCATTTTTGTTCAAATCAGACAAAATTTGTTAAAGTTTCAGCAATATGCCTGCAAGAATTTTGGTACCTGTTATGTTAATGTGTTACAGGTATGCACATTCAAAAGCTTTACATATGTTTTAGATGATTTAGTTTCAGACCTTGCAGATTATTTGTAGACCAACACTGAGGTGATTGGATGAAAATCTTAGTAGTTTGAAATACGCACATTTTATACAACTGTTAGTAGCAGCATAAATTGTTACAAAAACATTTCAAATGCACTTAGAATTAGTAAATTGTTGCACCTAATGTAATGCACATTGGGATTTAGGAAGTTTCTAGGAGATGTATGTGATAAGTAGTAGTGATGTAGTATAGCATATATATCATAGTTAACGTGACTGCAGGAGTTGAACAGTCACATTTTATATTAGTATGTTAAACAGAACCTGAGAAATCGTGTCTTTGATACTTATTGATGGCAGCCAATCTGAAAATCCTTTAAAATCTCTTTGAGCAATGGGGTCTAGATGCTGGAAACTAAATTTCAAGCAAAATCTGACATCATTTAGACGGTCCTTTTCCTCTTTGGCCTGGAGGACAAGATGTCGATGATTTCCTAAAACAACATGAAACATGAACTCGTCAGACAACAGGACACGTTTCTACTTTGCGTCTCAGATCTCAGATGCCGGCGGTGTTTCTGGGTGTTGCTGATATATGTCTTTCGCTTTGCATGGTAGAGTTTTAACTTGTACTTGAGAGATGAACTGTGTTCACTGAGAGTGGTTTTCTGAAGTGTTCCTGAGCCCATGTGGTAATATCTGTTACAGAATTATGTCAGCTTTTAATGCAGTGCTGCTTGAGGGATCGAAAGGTCACGAGCATTCAGTGTTGGTTTTTGGCCTTGCTGCTTACTTGCAGAGATTTCTCCAGATTCTCTGAATCTTTTGATGATATTATGAACTGTAGATTATGAAATCCCTAAATTCCTTGCAATTACACGATGAGAAACGCTGTTCTTAAACTATTGGACTATTTGCTCATGCAATTGTTCACAAAGTGGAGAACCTCGTCCCATCCTTGCTTGTGAGCGGCTTGTGAGTCTTTCGGGGATGCTCCCTTTATGGTCAATCATAACACTCACCTCTAGAATGTTCCAAAATAGTGATTTTTGAGCAACTTTCCCAGTCTTTTGTTGCCCCTGTCCCAACTCTTTTGGAACGTGTTGCAGGCATCAAATTTCAGACAAGTGAATATTTGCAAAAAGCAATAAATTTGATCCTTTTTAACATTAAATATCTTGTCTATGTAGTGTATTCAATTAAATATGGGTTGAAAATGATTTGCAAATCATCATATTCTGTTTTTATTTACGTTAACATCATAGGAATTGGGGTTGTACTAATAATAATAAAAAATACAAATACTAAGAGAAACAATAGGGATCCGGAGCTAGGAGCTCTAATGAGATTATATAGTTTCCACAAATGGAAATGATTTATAATTATTACTTAAACAATATTCCCCATGGCAGGTGTTTTCTCGAACCTACAGAGCACGTGGTTTGTTTAGTTATAGATTTTCCATTATAACATTTTGTTAAAGTTATTAATATTAGCCTCTAATTGTCTACTATTGGAACCTTTATTGTAAAATGCTACGTGAAGTCATCTGTTTTCTCACGCGCACAGTCAATGTCCGGGGTGAGCACGCGGGGGTGTGAGGTGAACGGCGCGCGCTCGTTTGCATCGTCGGCACGTGGCTACGCACCGGTGATTGCCTGCTGGCTTCATTCTCTTTCACCAAAAACAGCGCGCGCAAATCCACTTGCACCTCAACCGAGGAGGATCCAGGAGCCACTTTCTTCCTTTTCTACCCCTTCATCCTCGTCCATCAGCTGCTCCAACCGCCATGAAATCCTGGCAGCTGATTGCAGTGACGGGAGATGTCCTTCAGGTAAGATACGCGGAGAAAGAACATAGAGAGGAAGAGCAGGAAGAGGAGCAGGAGGAAGAGGAGGGATACGGAGGTTAGTGCTGATCGGTGTCGGTTTGTTTGAGGGTGGCGGAGGCTCGCGCACCCGGCAGCATTTGTTTGTGCACACTTGACTCGATCTTAGCATGACATGGGTCATTAGGGGCGCGCATGATTGTACAGGAACCTTTGCGCTGCACGCCCGTGTGAGCAAGTGGCATATTTTGTTAGATGCGAGTTAGGCATGCGATTACTGGGGGAAAAAAAAAACTTGTATTTGTCCTGCGTTTTCTTTCTTGATAAAGTCCTTCAGAACTGCACGTCTCTCCCAAGTCCAGGGATTTCCTTTTGAGGTTGTTTTTACTCTTCTGTGCTTGATTATGAGGTCAAACATATTCGTCGTCGTTGGTAAAACACGTGCTATGAACAATTGTCAAAATCACTAGTCATCTAGATTCTGATTGCCCAGATTTTCTCTAGTGCTTATTTTGTTGTTCATCTGTTCAGCCGCAATTGTAAACTTTGTGCATTTGAAATAGACTGACTTTAGGCACATCAAAACATAATCCTTATAAGCTGGAGGGCTGCACATATTATCTTTGCACTTGATATCGATCTGTAGGGATGCTGTGTAGATGTGTAGTGGAAAACTCCCTTGACCCTGTCTTGCTTGTGGATAAGGAAGCTTTATTATAAAAAAAAAATAAACCAGTGTCAGTAGCACCCAGGATTGCTTGAGAGAGGATCCGAAGCCAATGTGGAACCCCTCCGCCTGTGAGCTGGAATTATGACTTTATATAGGCTGTTGTGTTTGACAAACTTACAACACATAAATTCATATGTCCTTTGTGTAACCTAACCTCATCGACCTAAAGAAGAAGTCCTCCTTCTGTTGAACTGGGTGTCTCCAAAATAAACATTCCATACTCATAAATAGAAGGGAAAAGAAACAAGAAATGTATGCACCCTTATCTTAAACAGTCCATCCGCATAAAATACAGCAGCCTCATCTGAAGCTGATTACACCTCACACTGTTATTGAAGCTTCTGCTCATTTCAAAAAGCTAACTGTGTGTGTGTGTGTGTGTGTGTGTGTGTGTGTGTGTGTGTGTGTGTATAAGCATGCATGCTTGAATGTATGTATCTAGCCCGATACTTTGTATTTTGTATCAATTATGCACTTTAAGCATATGTCACAGTACCTGGTTAGTTTCATACTACAGTTGACTTTTCTTATGCTCAGCATTTACATTTACATTTGTGGTATTTAGCAGACGCCCTTATCCAGAGCGACTTACAACTTATACAGTCTTACAATCCAAGCAATTGTGGTTTAAGGGTCTTGCTCAAGGACCCAACTGTAGCAGTGGGATTTGGAACCATCTGGTCCAGAGTCCAGTACCTTAACCACTAGGCTACCACAGTCACAGTTAACTTTGTGTGCATAGCCAGATGTGTACTGGCATTGCTTTGTTTACAGGGACGCAAAATTGATGCGTAATGCGACAGTGCAACGCGTAGGACTTGGTGAAACAGTACTGAATGATCAAAAGGCTTTCATTGTTTAAATGACAAAAGGGAAGCGGATGGTGATAGAGGAATGATATTCCACACAGCAGGGAGTGATTGTTTTGTGTATCTTTTGGACACCACTCTGAACTACAGCAGTTATTTAACTAACATGGCAATTGTGGCGTTAGTATAGCTGGCACAACTTTACAGATTTGTCTGTTGCAAGGTTGTCTTGGGTATTTTATTGTAGTCATTTGGAATTTGGTACTCATTTTTGTGAAGCAGTCTTTCTTTGATGGCACAGATAGGAAAGATTATTTTTGTTATATTAGCAAATAGCCTGTGCCACATGGTGCTGCAGAAATAATACAGTGTTCACTAAGCTGAAAACTTAAAAAAAAACCAAACAAATTATGTTAATTTATTTATGTTTTTCCCCAATGTTCTTCAGTCATGCCCTCTGCTATTTAAACCCCTTGTCTAAAGTGGTCGAAGTTTGCTTGCTAAGCTCAGACCCTTCAATCCTAGACTCGTGTTGTACAGTTTTACACCTTCTGGTGCAGCCAATAAGTCATTGTTTAAGTCGAAAAATATGTGTATTTCTAGCACATAGATCGAAATATATATGATAGAACACGGAACTTTTAAATCATTTATTTTTATTGCCAATTATATAAATAAAATGCCCCGAAAGAAATTTTGACAATGAATAGCTGACTTATAAAATTAATAATTTGATTATGGAAAATAATTTGAATAGAAAGGTTGTATTGATATTAAAGTTTTTACACATTAAGTAATGGTACCCTCTGTATCCTCAGGTTTATGATAAACCTTTATGACATTGGTAGGTTAATTAAAATGTATATAATTTAAGTTAATTAACAAATAAAAGTGAATTAATTACTGATTTAGAAATACCTTAAAAATATAAAGGCGGACAGTTATTGCCTTTAACTTTCTTGTGAAAGTCAAATGGTTGAAAATCTTGCTTCTCATATAACGGATCTCATTCATCTGATGTATGTTTGTGGACATGAGCATGATGTAATTAATTTTATCTAGCATATTCTTTAACCTGCTACTTTGTGAGCTTTTAGTACAAGTAAGTTGGAAGTGTTGTCGCCTTTGGAGGTTTAGAACATCAGATTGGTTTTGTTGTGTCCAAAGAGCTTAAAATAATAATTCATATAGGGGTGTGTCATATTGTATCATTCCTGATAATATCGGTATGCTTTGTTTAACGGTATAAAACATCCATATCATGATATTGCGACGTCTTTAGATCAGTTACGTGACTCACAGGCAGAGCAACAGACATGGTGGAAATTGGTTCTGTGGTAGAGTAGTGGAGGTAGTGTGGAGGTGGTTTTGGTACAAAATATCAGATGTACAACAAACTACAGTAACATGTAAGCTGTGCAAAAGGTCTGTAACAACAAAAGGGGGAAACGTTTCTAATCTGTTTCACCACCTTGAGCCAAAGCACCCAGCTGAGTATGAAGAAAGTAGAAAAAAAAATTTGGAAGAATACAATATATTTTGTTGCAATTATATGTAGTTGAAATATATCGTCATCTCAAAAGTCCCATAATTCCATATATCAATTCTTGCGTGTACTTTCTCTATAAGCCATGGACAGTCATGGACTTTCTAAAGTTTGCCATCGAGTGGCTATAACCGTTAAATAGTTTTTCTGCTCAGTGTCAAGTGAGCAAAATCATGGCCAATTAACAGAAACCAAATTATTGTTGGTGCGTTATTCAAATTTGTTTGTTAGAGATCTGTTGGCTCTGACTCTTCCCACAAAAAAAAAAAAAAAAAAATATTGTGGATTTTCTTGTGGCTTTTGCATGTAAACAGCATAAAAGTCCCACCCACTCTTGAGGCAGGCTGTGCTATCCGATTGCTACAGTATGAGTTTTTTTTTATTTATAATATAATAACCGTCTTGAGAAAATATCATGGTATTTCACAATTAGAACAGGACTCCAGATTTCTTTTTACCAGGGGCACTGGCCCCTAACTGAATATTTTAGGGGCGCAAGCAAAGATTTAGGGGTGCACATGTTAAAACGAAAGGCAATACAAATATTCGTATTACTTGTTTCATGTGTTATTAGTAAACAATCTGATAATAAAGACAGAAGTTACCCTGAGCTGTTTGACTTATGTAAAGTTCACAAGCTAATTAATGTTACCACCCGTTGTTTAAAAAAAAAAAATAAATAAATAAATGCCCTTTACATTACACTTCATTACATGGAAGCACATGTTCTTCACAAGAATCTTCGACCCTTCCACCAAAAAAAAAAAAAAAAGAAAGAAAGAAAGAAAATGTAGGCTACTAACTGGACGTGAGTGGGTGTGGAATTTATTCACACAGTGCCTGAAATTTATTTAGTCCCTCATGAGTGAGTTGGTCTGGAATTTACTCGCTCTGTCTCCAGATTTGGTCGCAAAATGCACGCACTTGGTCGCAGTCTGGAGCCTTGTATAACCATATCATGCCGGTATGGTAAAGCAAAGCATATAAATCATGTTATTTTGCATGTTAGCACAAGAGGTAGAGGAAGTTCACAGCGCTTACGTAAGCAAAAGTACTAATGCCACACTTACAATTTTGTGATTGTCACCATGAAACATTAAGCATTAAACTTGTACGTTCCCTCAGCTCGATTTCATGATGTATCAGTCTGCTGATTCATAGCACAAATAAGAGGTTAAATGGTAGAGCTAGCATCCCATGCAACAATCAGATGATCACACCAGACAAGGAATGATAAATCATTTCACATGATCAAATATTTTTTTGAGAAACTGATCCAGTGTCAGTATCTGATCACCTTTAGTGTGAGCATCTGTTTCACTGTTGTCACTGGGAAATAGTGAGACACTACACACACACACACACAGGGGATTATTTCTGAATCTTGTTGCAGAGGATTTCCATTGTCAATGGATCAATTAGTGGACTTGTGATGAGGAAGCAAATTTTGATTGCACATTTTATAGTTGTTTAAACGTTGACACTTTTTTTTTTTTTTTTATAAGAGGGAGAAGTTATCAACAGGACACTTTTTAAAATGCACGAAGGGATGGTGCTCAAATAGCTTAGCAAACATGTTTGATGCATTGCCTTCTTTATCAGCCACTTTGCACCCACATTTTTTGCAAAATGAGTCTCTCGATTCAAGGGCAACCAAACGTTCATTTTGGGGCTATCCAGAGTTATCTCACGCTGCTGATTTGACTTTTTTTTATGGATGTGTGATGGTGATTTGATCCGAAAATCAGGTTCACTTCTCTCCTCCATTTTCTCTGCTGTGTTGGAGTGTGCCACCAATTGCAGAGTCTAAAGGGCACCCAAGGAGGAAAGGAGATGCTCATTCCCAGGTGGATTCTCCGTGCGCCTGCGTTTTTTTTTAGCCATCCGGTTTCTTACCATGTCGTGAAACCAGTTACCGCTGCAACAACACCAGCCTATATTAGATCTGATAAGAAATGTAATTTTCAAATAATTTAAATGTGGCTGTGTTGGTGCTGCTTTAGTGTGTTGCACAAATTAAATGTGACCCGTTCAGGTCACCACCTAATCAATAAGTGTCGTATGATTTTTGCGTTGGTGGTAAGAGGTTTAGTTGTGTTTGAATCTGTGGCATAGCTTTCTAAGTATGTATTTTTAGTCCATGTCAGATTGCGCTTGCTGATCTCTTCTGTTCGAAATGATCCCGTTCTGCTTTGCGTTCACTCGGCAAGTTTGTTTTTGTCACGTCAAAGCGTCATCCAATTACCAAAAAATACAGCCGTACAGCTTGCATGTTGTGACACAAGGAAATGGGTGACCGAGTATGATATTAAACGAAATGTATATCGTCATTTTGCACAGCCCTTGTGTGTACCTGTAGGTGTTTAATTAGCTACCGTAATCATTATGTCGGTGGAAAATACAAATCTGTGTGTGAGAGGGACAGACTGCTAAAAAAAAAAAGACAAAAGATACTGTTTCAGAATTCCATTGGGCTTCTTAAAAAACAACAATAAACAGAGCCTTAATCTCTGTAGATGGGTCACGGTGCCAACTGATGACAGAACAATGTGCCAACATTGATAGCAGAGCAATATGTCAACCAGCCAGCGTATTATCTTCTCCATTCCCCAAATGGCTTGTGGGCTTATTTCTCTGCTCTGAACTGGAACAGAACAGCAACAGATTAAAACATTTACAGTGTTTTCAAATTAACTTTTAAACAACTAATAAAGCGTTCACGTGCCACATGGTCTGAAATGTGTTGTGGAGTCTCAAGGAGATTCTTGAAGAATGACACACACCTCTTTATCTCCACCCACCACAAGATGTTTGAAACTCTTACATGGGTTTTATACTCTTTCTTGACTGGAGAAATGTATCCTGAATTGTTGAATAACTCAAACATTGCTTTTATCCTCTTGGATAACCATTAAGAAAATTATTCATTGAGCAATGCTAACATGTCGCATTGTAAGTTTAGTCTAGGTTGCGCTGGGATATTGTATGTTAGTAACACTAATCTGCAAAATGAAAGAAAAAAAAATAACAACCTCTGGTTCGGAAATTAAGTTTTTCTTGTCTTTATGATTTTGATTTGCTGAATTCAAATATAACAAGAAAAAACTCATTTGGCTCTAGTTTCCATGAGATCAGTTTTTTTTTTTTTTTTACTGGTACGTAAATTCTTAATTAATAATAACATATATTTAGCAATTCTGAAAATATAGAAATGTCAGAGGAAATTCTTTGAAAATGTATTTAACTTCCTTGCTATGCAGCACATAAATCTGAGGACCAATGAAAACTCTTTCCTTTTACAAAGGAGATACTGGAATGCTTTTGCATTTTTGTCCATGGTATTCACAAAGTTCTTCAGAAGACCTAACGTGATATGCAATGGTGGTAGCAGAATCGTATTTAGTTTAACAGCTGCTGGATGAAGAACAATTTTGTCCCCAACTGCAGTGGATGTTTGAGTGGCCAGTCTCTTCTTGTAGTGGTCTTCTTTTGCTCGACCGTCCCATTCATATAGGAAACAGCAATACTTTGTGTATTCACCCTGGAGACCAAGCAACGATAGCCGAAACAACAATCTAAATAGAACAGTAAAAATGCTGCCTGGGTGACTTGTAGAGGGTAAGACTTGTATAGTTGTGTGATGCAAGGTTAATTGGAATTGAAACATCTAGTTTTCATTGGTCATACAAAGATGATGCAATACTGATGATGCAATCTTATCCTGGAGTTGTATCCAAGGCTGTGAGAAAAATCCACGCACCCATGTATCAGGAAAATCAGAGCCAATTTCAGCACCCCAAACTTAGTTATGTTCAACTCTTTCCATGTCTGAATCAATTTGTGCTTTAGACTAGAGTAATATGATCTTCATCAGGATCCCCGTTGCCGAAGTGCCAATTTTATTTGTCTGGCTGTGCCACTGATTGCTCACAATAGATTGAATAATAATAATAATAATAAAAAATGCTTTTGTGCATGGAATCAAACAACATCCTATCAAGGCTCTCGCTGCTATTATGACTATAGCTGTCATTTCCATTTTTGCAAAAAGTGCTCCCCCTTTTTTTTTTTTTAACAAACATTCTCAACCTATAATGACAGTATTTAAATAACTGCATTCCCCATCATGCCAGTGATCAATGCCTCCAATCTGAAGCCAAGTGCTTTTTCAAAAAAGAAATTAAAATTCCAATGTCATATGGTGAGTTTGTACTCTGAACTTGAGCATGGTTTCATCACAACACTCTGTCAGTTTCTTTTAATTATTCCAGTGTCTCTTTCCACCACTACTACACTCTGGGGATAATATGCACCGTGAAATTTTAAATATGCAAGCACTTACAAAGCCTGGACTATTATCAGTACTAACTTGCTGAGCAATGTCCCACAGAATTACTATGTAGGCAACTTAAGAGTGGTCCTCCAGAGCAGGGTTGCAGCATTAAGGGCAGTAAAGTATTGCATATGAATACAGGAGAATACAGAATTTGCATGAATATTTGGTAGTTCTAACTACTTGTATCACAATTGTCGTGAGGCTGAACAATTGGAAGGGATTTTGACATTTCAGTGATAACTTTTCTGATCTGGCTTATTTTGCATTGTCCATATGTTTGTGGCTCAAGGTGACTCCCAGTTGAATTATTTCGACTGAGAATCAATTGTGTAGCTTTTTAAATTAATCCTCCTTGGAAAGGCTTTCAAAAGTTTTCACTTGCGCAAATAATCGAATTCAGGTGTTCCAAGGTGTATAAAATCAAGCAAATAAACATGCAGACTGCCTCTACAGACATTTGTGAAAGAACATGTTGCTCTCTGTGAATTCCGGCGTGGTACCTTTATTGGATCCACAGCCAACTGTCAGTGGAATTATAACATACTTGAAGTGTTTGGGAATGACGGAAACTCTAACATTAAGGTCACATAAAATGAATGTGTTGATAAATGCATGGACAGGACGTCCTCTTGAATTAATTAATGTAGTTACTAGCTATAAATTGTCACTTTCTTTGGAATGTATAAAATTGATCAAAACATGAAATAGCAGGTTTATTCTGTCTTTAATTCAACTGAAGTCAATTTAACCTTCAAAATGTTTTTTTACATTTTTATTTTACATACAATTCTGCCTTTTTTGCTTTGGGGTTGTATATATTTGGTATTACAACACTGACATATCATTATAACTGCAGATTTTTAAAATATCTACACCTGTAGAAGTCCATGTATAATATGTATCTATTTACAGGTTTATTTTCTTGCTCATTTGCAAGAGTGGTTTTCATAGAGATTGTCATTTTAAAAATACTTACCATTAAAATTGGTTTTGTTTCACAGGAATGATCAGACTGAATTTGGTGATCAGTTCGTCTGCGATATTCAGGTAATTTCCAAGCAGGGCGTGATGTAGAATGGAGTGGTAAGCTGTGATGCATCTTGTTATCGTAACTTGGCTTCCTAGAAGTGCAAAGCCGGTTGATAAGACTTTGATTTATGGTGTAATCCTAAAGGGCAAACTAGAACCTAAATTTCAAATGGAAAATCTGCATTCAGAGAGGTTGTTCATCATTCAGGGTTATTTAATCAATATGCCACACTGAATACAGATATGTTTATTGAGTAGCGAAGAAGCAGATTCATGCACAATCAGTAGATAATCAATTAATTGAAATGCCATAGTAGCAGATTGATGTCAGGGTTATCAGGGTTCTTTAATACAAGAGAGCACGTGTTTAAATGAGTTTAAATTGCATTGCTCAAGTGACTAGTGTTTTTCAATTAATCCAGCCTATTACCATGGCATGCAGTGTTTTTGTGGATCAAGAGCTTAGCATTGGTACTAATGAAAAAATATGGACGTCAGACTGTTGCTGTACAAAACCAATTCAGAAAAAGTTGGGATTGTATGGAAAATATAATGTATAGACACTGCTTACAAAAATTAGGGAATATTTCAAAATGAATTCAAAGCAGTTAAAAAAGAAGCATTTTATCTTTTTTTTGTTTTATTTTTTAAAAAAAACAAGAACATTAGAAAAGCAATTGACAAGTCAAAGAAATTTGTTCTATTGGGCAAATGAGATGCAAAAACTGCTTTAGTTTGTGAAAATGCACTATACAAAAGGCTGAAAGTGTATTTGAATGTTCCCTGATCTTGAAAGCGCAAATCCTACTGTGTGTGTGTGTGTGTGTGTGTGTGTGTGTGTGTGTGTGTGTGTGTGTGTGTGTGTGTGTGTGTGTGTGT